>VWZG01000390.1:1621311-1650621 GCA_013396735.1 Grallaria varia | reverse complement strand
CTGCGCAGCGAGGCGCCGGTAAGTAGGGATGGGATGGGATGGGATGGGATGGGATGGGATGGGATGGGATGGGCGGGGCGCGGCCCCGCGCAGGGACCCCTGACGGACCCGCCCCCTCCCCGCAGGTGCCGCCGCGCCCGCCCCGCTGCTGCCGCTCGCCGTGGCGCTGCGGGCGCTCAATTGTCTCCTCGTGCGGACCAGCTTCGTCCCCGACGAGCACTGGCAGGCGCTGGAGGTGGCGCATCGCATGGTCTTTAAATATCCTTCGCCCGCCGCCGCCCCCGCATCTCTCCCCGCGGGGCCGGGAGCGCTCGGGAACAGGTTCCCCCGCTCCGAGGTGCAGGTTTCCCTGCTCCGGACACACGTTTCCCTCCTTGGACACATTTTTCCCTGCTCCGGACACAAGTTTCCCCGCTCGGGGTGCAGGTTTCCCCCCTTGGACACACGTTTCCCTGCTCCGGACACAGGTTTCAGCAGTAGTGAAGTGTTGGCTTGACCAGCAACAAACATCCCACCACTTCTGGCCCCAAATGAAGTGTCTCGACCCAGTTACCTCGAGTGAAAATTTTCGTTTCAGTTGTTCATGATCCTTAATATTCATAATTATGGATACCTGACTTGGGAATGGGCAAATAGATTAAGGAGCTACTCGTACCCACTTATTTTTGCAAGCATCTATAAAGTGTTACAACTGCTGGGTAAGGATGATGTTCAGCTGCTGGTGAGTATAATCAAAAATGCATCTGTTACTGAAATTCAGTGTACAAACACTGTATTTAAATACAGTGTATTTCTATCATTGTCCAGGTAGAATGCAAAGCCTTGCCTCTGGCAATTAGAGATCAATGAGCACAGAGACTTCACTGACATGTTTCCCATGGGAGCAGAACTCACCCATAGATCTCCAGTCCCAGCACTGATGCCTGTGACTGCAGAGATAATTCTTGGCCTTCATCAGTCTCCTGGAGTTTCATACTGATAGGGTTTGCCACTACATCATAATTGCTCAGTGGTTCGTTCAGTTTGCCTCAGTGTTTAACAATATGTATTTATACTAAACTCAGTAACAACTAACAAGCAACAGCCCCTTTTGATTTCTGTTGGAGAGGAACAGCAAAGTATTCTGCTTTCCATCTCTGAAGGCTTTCACTTGAACTTTAGACATTTGTTGTTTTGGCAGAAATACTAGTCTTACCCAAGGACCTTATTTTTTTTTTTTTTAAATCATAAAAAGCTATAGAGAATATTCACTAATTCACTATTTTCATACCTGAACAGTCATTCACTAATTCAGTGGTCCTCTCTTAGAACTTGGAATTTAACTTGGTTTGTTGCAAGGACAGTTTTCTCCCTGCTTTCACAGATCTGGGTCCCTAGGCTTGCTCAGGCAGTGCTGGCTGCTTTTGCTGATGTGAAGCTTTACTCATTAGTGCAACACCTTGAAAATTCAGAAACAGCAAAGTGCGTGGTGAGTCACAGCCTTTTAAAAATTATACATATTATTAAACACTTTTTTTCAGTATAAACAACAGCAAAACGATAAGTTAGACTTTGAAGAATTACCACCTTCATTTAGGTGAACTTGTTTTAATGTGTTGTTTGTAATTATTTTCAGCTCTTCTGCCAGCTCTGTTCCTGGTTTACATGGTATTCCTGTACCAGAACTCTAACAAACACCATGGAAACTATTCTTACCATTTTTGCTCTTTCATACTATCCAATAAAAGGTTCCAAGATGGGAAACAGGTGAGACATTTTCTCCTAACATTACTGATCACTTTTGGTGTGGGATGACACCAGTCTACTGATACTGTTTAAAATGCTAACTTTTATCTTAAAAGCAACCAAAGCCATCTCATTCACATAACAAGACCTCTAGCTCATGGAAGGATCATTTTGGTATTTCCTATAAATATTTTTTTGAGGTTGTATTATAGCTGATATGTAACATTAACTACTCCCCCATTTCCCTATGCAAAGTATGACTTTCTGGGAAACTGTTTTAAAGGACTGGAGTATGTGGTATCTTGGGAAAACATAACAAAAGCTTTGTTGAAAAACAGATATAGGTGAATATGTGGTCATGAATTCCTTTACCAGCTATCTATTTTAAAGCAAGTATGTGCTTCAAGTTAGCAACTGCACTGCTAACAAAGCAATTCTATAGTTGCAGCCTTCCCTGCACTGAGAGAATCAAAGTTACCTGTAGCATGAAACCCTTCTGGACAGAGAACTGACGGTATTTGAGTTGTTGAAATGTCACTGCAAAAGAACTGACCAAACTTTTTGATAAGCTTCTGAGTTTTTTCATGTTCTTTCCTTCTAGTTGCAAATATTTAGCTCTGGTAGCACTTGCAATTGTTATTCGTCCCACTGCTGTTATTCCATGGATGCCTTTGGTCTTCAGTCATTTTTTGCAAGAACAGAGGAAAGCAGACCTTCTCCTACGAAACTGCATTCCAGTTGGGTACGTTCTTTCTGAATTTAAATGACAGCATTTAGACTATGCACTGCAAAGGCAGACAACCCAAAAAGGCTGATTCTATCTAAAAAAGCAAGGGAACAAATAGAGTCTTTTGCGAAAGTTTAAAGAAGGGGCATGTTTCCTTTAAATTGTTTTGTATTCTGCAAAATAGCACTAGGAAAGATTTCACGAGGGTGAGACAATGAACAACATTCCACCTTAATCTAGAATTGTGCCAAGGATACCGGGTGATGGCAAGTGGCCACTGTAAAATGGCCATGAGTATGGATAATCCCAAAAATATTAGGAATCAGGGAGGTTTGACAAGTATCTGGAGATGATACAAAAGCAATTCAGGCAATATGAGTGCAACAAACTTTCCATTTTTGCAGATTGGTCACAGTAGGAACCTCTTTAATAATTGACCGTGTGTTTTTTGGTGAGGTAAGCTGTTTTAAACTTGACTTATAAGAAGGTTGGGGTTCAGTATTTTGACATTGATGGATGTTTCAGACTTCTCTTGACTTCTCGTTTCTGGGACAGTGTCTGGCCTATGATCTCTATGTACATCCTAAGCCACAAAACCTTAAACACAGACTTCTCCGTAGTTTCAAACAGTGGAGTGTTACCTAAAATCAGTGTGCTCAGCTCTCAGTAGTTATCCACAAACTACAAACTTACACACTTCTGTGTTTAATTGCTGCATAGAGGAAGTCCACCATGAATCTCAGTAGAAAACAAAACCCCAGAGTATGAATGAAAACATTGTATCATTTAAGACAGTGATGACTCTGTAATTCAATGGTTGGGTTTGACTTTGGATTTGTATTTAACTCTCCCCCAATCTCCCAGTGGGTACTGGTTCAGCTGAACTTCCTGAAATTCAACGTGCTGCAAAATTTGGGAACGTTTTACGGCTCTCATCCTTGGCACTGGTATTTCACTCAGGGACTACCAGTCATCCTGGGTACCCACCTGCCTTTCTTTATTCATGGCTGCGTGCTGGCACCAAAACGACACCGCATCTTCCTAATGGCAGTGATTTGGACAGTGCTGGTGTACAGGTAATTTCTCCTAAGTGTAACTACTACCTCTCACTGGTTGTGTTCCATTCTAAGCTCAAGTCCTCTCTAGAACAAATAAGCACAGTATTCGGATTAAGCGATAGAAACTAAACTATTCAAACACTCCAAGAAATGCAGTCAATTATAAAACAGTTTCTAGAATTTTATGTAATACTACCTGTTGTATTGTTACTAAACATGTATTTTTAGAAATATTCATTAGACCATTAAAGAATAAAAATAATTCAGCATGAACTGCGATGGAAAATGAAAGAACAAAAAAACCAAACCAACACTCACCTAGCAGGTGTTTAAGGAACACAGAACTAATTAGGAAACTGTGTTTACTAGATGCCTGTTGATGAAAACACCATTTCATTTGGTTCTTTAGTACATCTCCAGTAAAGTGAGAGGTTCTTAGGCCTCTAAAACTCACTCCATTCACAAGTTTACACACAGCTCTGAACTATCATAAGGCCATACTTCTCATCTTAAACTAAGTAGTAGAATAAAAAGGTAAGCTTTTTCTAAAGCATCGGAATTAACTGTAGATTAAACAGGAGAGACGCTTTCAGACAAAAAAAAAATTACAGCAAATAAATGAATACTAACCAATAAATGGTATTAGACTACAGTAATAACAGAATACAGCAAAACAGTAGCAAGACCAGAAATGCTATTTCTTGCACTTCAACTCAAAACGGGATGTAGCTCTATTTGGTTTATGCTTTTTTTACCTCCCTTAGTCTGGTAAGAACCCATTTGGTTCTCATGATGTAAGTCTTGTAGCAATCCCCAAAAAAGCCCCAAAAGCTGGCATGGGAAATTGTGGAAAGTTGTATTAGCAGAGGTGACTGTTACTTTGCTACATAAAATGTGCATCTGAATCTTAGCTTCTCATCCACACTATTTGTATTCCAGAAAACAAATGGGTGAATTACTGGGAAAATTATATTTAGTTGTCAAAGAATCAGACCACTTAAGTGCTAGAGTAGTAGCCAGGTATTTTTATCAGTGCGTGGTTTAAAATTGCCAAATAACTTTCATTTGAATGTATTCATTATGTTCTTAAAAAGTGACAGTTTGGATTTTCACTCTAAACTGCTTGAATACAAAAAGCTTTTCAGTGCATGCAAGAGCTTTTCTTCCAGTCTTCTGTGCTCTAAACCACATTTTGTCCACAGAACTGAGGCATTTAACTTTCTTGCTCTGTTATTGTATGTGTTATTACAGCACACTGAGCCACAAGGAATTCAGGTTCATCTATCCAGTACTGCCATTGTGCATGGTTTTTTGTGGTAAGCATTGCTTTCAAATGTCTTGCAACCTTATCTGTGTATATATTTTACCCAAAGAGAGACTCGTAATAATAGTCAGTGTAGGTATTTGAGAAAGGATTCTTAGAATCAGCCTAATCTTTTNGGGGGGGGGAATATGAAGAGCAAGTGACCATAACACAGATGGAGAATCCTTAGCATGGATAAAAGTATTGCCTGCAAAAATATGACAGTTGTGTGAGTGACTCCTGACTTCGCAGCACTGCCACCCTTACAGTGAACCTTGTTCCCTGGCTCCTTTTTAGTGTGTTTCCACACAGTTCTTTCAAATGTGGCTGACAAATGCCTTTAATTATGCAGAAAAAAAATTAAAATACTAGAAAATTTAAATTACCCTTTTCTAGATTCAGATGTTACAAAGGAAAGATTAAAAATTCTGGAAAATGAAGCTGTGTAGCTTCAGTTTGAATACAAGTTTAGAAGTGATGAATCATTGAACACTGTAATTTTCCTTAACCTGTTTTGCTAGTCTAAACAGAAGTAAATCTTATTTCATAATTTCACTCTCTGCTGATATCAATATGTAGTAAGTCTTGGCTTTGTTCAAGAGCAGCAAGAGGAACTTGTTCTACTTCACATGCAGAAAAGGTCCAATCAAACCCCTGTTTCTTGTTCACATCCCTCTTAACTTTCATGTCTGTAAGGGTCTTGATAGAATTTATCAAGAACTCACCCTATGTTTGGATACTTTAGTAAGGAAAATACAAAAGTTACTTCTGATAATTCAGTGGTTACAAAAGGTCTTAATTGCTCAAACCATTACAAATAAAAGGTGAAAAAACCCCCACATGAATTTTAAAGTAATTTCTCAGCACACAAATATAATCCCAGAGCATTTCACAAAAGCAATTAAAAAAATGCCTATAATAGAATGTTTCCACTTGTGTGTAAACCACACTTATTTGTGGACTTTGTTTTCAGCCAAGATAAAAGCCTGCAGTTTGTCAGAACAGACTAACTGAAGACTAATTTCATTTGCTTGTTACTGGAACAGGCCTAGTGTGGCTTGTTTCTTGTGATTCAGTACAGGTAGTCACAAAGCTATGTAAAATATTTTTATCTCCTAATCCTGCCAAGCACATGACTTAATAAGGGTTTCCACACTGGTAGCAACATGAAGCTGTTGCCTGTGCCACATTCATCTCAGTTGTGATTGTGGGAAACAGGTTTTTGCAAGCATTTCATCTTTTCCCTTTATTAGGTCCTCCAAGAAAAGTGGAGGAAAGGGGCAGTGATGGGAGATGGGAAAAAATGGAGGAGTATGCTCTTCCAAGGACAGTAGCTCCAAGTTTAGTACCAGTAAGGGAATGCTGGAGCTTTCAGCATTTTGGAGAAAAAGAATACCACAATCATGCACATGGAGGTATCATTTATTCTGGCTCTACTTGGACATGCGTGAATCAGAACACAGCAGGAAGTTGCCACATACCACTCATTCAAACTATTGAATGGATTATTTTTCAGTACCAGAAATTAAAGTCTAAAGAGACAAAGCATTGGTTTTGAAATAGTATTTCTGTACTTCAGGAGACAATTGTGGGCTTAAGATGTACCCTGTTAAATCCAGGAGCTGAAAAGGGCAGATTTGAATTTCCATTCAAAGACTCAAAGAACACTGTAGTAAAGTATCTCAAAGCAAAGTACGGGTATCAGCTGAGTAGTGGTTTGCCAGTGTATCATGTGTGAAACTGTTAGTACTTGCTTATCTCCCAGACTTACTCTAATGTTTCTCTAGGATATTCTTTGAACCACCTGAAGGCATGGAAGAAACCTGCAGCAACTTTCCTGCTCTTATCCAATTTAATCCCAGCCCTGTACACAGGTTTGGTTCACCAGCGAGGCACTCTGGATGTTATGAGTCACATACAGCCACTCTGTAACAACTCCGAGCAGTCACAAGCCTTTGTCTTCATCATGATGCCATGCCACTCTACTCCATTTTACAGGTATTCAAAGAGTTAACTGCACTATATTAAAATCATACACTTAATCCGAAATTAAGATTTCTTTTTCCAAAGCTTAATTGAGAAATATAAATGTATACAGGAAGAATTTTGATTTTTTTCATACAGTCAATACAGAAGGAATAGAGGACATGAGCCAAATGCTTATACCACAGCATAAAATTCAGCATCTAAGCTTTATTCATTTTTGTAAAATAGCTTTGTATGAGGATATGCAGTAAATCTAATGACTTCTCCATGTCATTATGGTAACTTTCGTAGCAAAACTAAACACTAATTGTTAAACTGTATTAATTTGACATTTACTTGCGCTGCTAGGCAGTGAAGAAATATAATTACAACATCCAGTGACTGAGATCACTATTCCAAAAGGTTTGCAATAGATCCTGGCAAGCAAACAAAATGTTAAAGCAGAGCTGATACGGAGAAGTACCTTTTTAAGAAACTGATGTTGTGCAGATAGTTTTTTTATGGCGATAAAATTTCTGTGTACTGCAAACAACACCATCACAGCATTTGCAGATGAATCTGCTTGTTCTACTTTGTTTTTGTATGAAGTACCGAAGGGAAGAAAATATTACTCTGAGGGAAAAAAACCCAAATCAATTTGGGGTTTGACTGAGGTATCTTTTAAAACAATGAGTCATTTCAAATCTTAGATACTGGTCAGTTTATCAAGAAATGTGTTTTTGTTTTTCTCCCTAGTCATGTTCACTGTCCTCTAAAAATGAGATTCCTTCAGTGTCCTCCAGACCTAACTGGCAATGAGAGCTACATTGATGAAGCAGATGTGTTTTACTCTAATCCACTTGGCTGGCTCAATAATGAGTTCTACAATGACACATTATCACCCAGCCACTTGATCCTCTTCAATGTGCTAGAACAGGTATGGTAACTGCAAGGTGAAATAAACTACTTTTGAGGATAAGTTAAAAAATAAATTAGGGAAGAGTTATAGTTAAGATTTTTTTAAAATTATTGTCCACAACTTTTTAATAAAACACAGCTTAAATTGAAATTTACCCCTCTAGCACATAGTATTGATGTCACTCCAATGAGGTATACCTAATGTTCATATATGCCCTGTCCTCTGTGCAAATTCTACATCCCACAAAGTAATGTTTTATGGAATTCTCCTCAATCCATATTAAAACAAATGTGCCATCTGTTCCCAGAACTTGCACTTTTCAGTAAGCAACAGTGAAAAGCCAAAATGCCTGCAGTCACAGTACCTTTTACCCCCTCAGTTCTTTAATGAAGTCCGTGTACTCAACCAGTGGTGTCTGGTGAACATCCACTCTGGACAGGATAGGTACTTCTTTTCCTAGCAGGCTTTCCTAAAATAAAGGATAAAGCTTCCCAGGGACAGTTGAATTGATGGCTTCCAGAAGACTTTGGTTCTTGTGCTCCCAACTGCACTTTCTGACTGTGTAAACTGATGTGTGTTTACAGGAAATATCCTCATTTCTAACTTTAAGGAGCTATGAGAAAACAGCCACTGTGTTTCATACTCATGTACCTCAAGGACGAATTGGAAGTCACATCTACATTTACAGGAGAAAAACTGAAACCAATCATGCCTGAAGAGCAGTTTCTAGAACTGAGACCTAAGGAGATAGTTTTGCACAGCACCAACTATGCTTAGAAGATCTCGTACTGCAGAAAGTAGGGAGTCTGAAACGGGGTAAGTCCAATGCCCAGCAGTCTGGCTGGGCAACCACTGGCTGTCTGGAAACACCTGAACCTCCCCACGACGGCAACTTCAGTAGCAGTAGGGCAGGCGGGGGGTTGCTGACCTACCTTACAACACTAGAAAACATTGGGAAGACCAAAGTTACCATATAAACACTTAATAAAAAATAGACAAGATTGGACCATTTTTATAGAACTGTACAGCTATGCTAAGTTTGTTTTATAAATAAAGACTTTTACCCACAATGTCTCTTTATTTTTCTTCTACAATATGCAGATATGCAAGACATTTCAAGTGTTTAAATCAGCAAGCTGATTAGAATGGAGCACAGCAAATTCTTCACAATTCAGCAGGCTCTGGAACCACCCCCCAAAGACAGGAAGCAAATATAAGGTTACAAACACTAACAAATACATTACCACAATGTTGACCTATTTTTTGAAGGATGAGATGAAGTTAGTATATCAAACATTGGAGTTAATAGTTGGTACATTATGCATGGCTCAAGCTTCACCTACACTAATGGAATGCAATTAAGCCTATTTTTCAGACACAAGTCATTGCATGCCTAGTTTCTGCAAGAATACTGCTGGCACCCGAACTATCATCACTTCCAAAGAACAGTTAAAGCAACGGTACAGAATATGCAAAATTAGAAAGCTTGACTTCTGCCTGTTAACAAAAATGTGTAAAAATCAAATTGTTCAGAAAAAAAACTTGCATCTTGCTGCTTTGTTGAAAAATGATTAGTTTCCAGAGAGGATGTGAATTCTAATCTTATTTTTACAATAAATTACTCAATATTTTGGATCAAAGGGTAACTGCCCCAATTCTATTTCAAGATTTGCCATGTGTCTTCCATTAGTGCGACCATGTTTGTGCCATTTACCTTCTCTTTTATTACGGTGATGGTACTTCTGAGCTTGTTTTTCATGTCTGGAATTTTCAGTTTGTGTAAAAGAAGGTCTTTTAGGTCGACTGCAAGAAGTAAACAAAAGTTTATTACTACTCTTACAAAAGCATTTTGAAACACAATTATATTGTCAAGAACAGCTTTTAACATGAAGAGGTTGAAGGAAAACAAAATCAGTCCTTTCTCTTGTAAGCAAAATATGAGAGGCATTTGTTTAAATCATCAATTCGATGGTATATATAAAATAAATGCTTTCTAAAAATAAAAATGCTCTGCAGCCGGTTGCCCAAAGACCTTTTTAGAATAAAGCCAGGTAAACACCTATTTGATTTTCCCTACTGTGATGCCTGAGTGAGGTCTCAATCTACTTTTCAGTTACAGTATTACACTCTGCTCTAGAGAAACGAGGAAAACTTTATGTACCCTTAGGAAAGGATTTTTGGGTGAAGATGGGCACTTCAGAGGTTTTCATGTACAGTAAGTACATTTATACAGAGAGAGGGGGCACTGGCAAAACACTGCTGCTCACCTGTTGCAGTTTTTTGTGCAAACAGTCCCATTATACTACAGGCTGTTGCCATATGACTACTGTCTCTGGCCCTCTGCAAAGTTAAATTAAGAATATTTTCAGCCTCAGTATTGCAAACGCTTTTGTATAATACTATCAGTAAATGAATTTGCAATTGTTTTTCTGCAAACTGAAATAAATTCTCAAAAACTAAGTATTTAATTAAAAATTAAAGTTCATTTTATTAATAATTTAGGAAGATTTTAGGAAGCTATATTTGCACTATAAATAAAAAACACATGCATTTAACAAAACTACGTATTAAAAAGGCTACTTGGTAGCTGATAACAGGATTATCATCCTCAAAGTTCAACTTTCTATGGGAGAAAGTACTACCTCACATAATATTTAGTAACCCCAAAGTATTTCATAATTCAGACTTCCAGCTGCAATAAACTGCATGAAATAATAAACAGTACAAGCTCAAAAGAGAAACCTGACTGAAGAGCTGCACCTTGATCTAAATGGTAAGAACACTTTGTACTAGGAATACCCACCCAGCAAAAAATTCTATTGCGGCTACAAGGACAACTTCTTGTGAATTATAAATTAGTTTATATATGGCATTTTTTCTTACCTAATCAGAATAAACATTAGCACAAGGGACTATATAGTCAATTTTGTAAGAGAAATGATAAGTATATATTTTATATGGCTTTTAATAAGTGGTCCAGCAAGAGCAAGTTCCACACAGTATAGTGAGGCTGCTTGCTAAACTTTCCTTCCCCAAAGTCTGTGCAGGACTAACAGTCTACCACATGGATCTCCACTGGGTCTGCCAGGCTGCACACCACAAGTGCCCTGGGAATACCTTTAGATGCAGGAAATAATTCATGCCAAGGACTCACGTAAGTAAATCTGAACAAAAGTTAGTCAGGGTCAGGACCTGGACTAAACTCTGCTCTGGGCCTACAGACTAACTCAGTACTATACTAAGCTACAAGACAGTAGAGAAATTCCTGAAAAGCCAACAGGGAATATACCTGCCAGAACAGGACTCTGACTGCTCGGATATATTAAAAAAACTCATCCAGGGCAGAACAATGAAGTCCTAGTTAATGCTCCTTCCAAGACAGTTACTCATTCCAACAGACACGCAATCAGAGCTGTCCAGTCTAAAGAAATCCTAGCAGCAGTTTCACAGTTTTGTAAAGAGCCCAGCAGAAACACTGGATTGTGCTATTTACATACACAGAATTTGTGTGTAAGGGACTACAGATCAGCTTTATGCAACACAATCTAATATTTCCACCGAGTCCTTCAGAAAGTCTTCCAGCGTGTATGTCGATATATAGACATACACATACCTGCTGGAAGAGCATCTATTAGAACAGAGAGACTAGTCTTTACAAAAACTAATTCACTGTGTTATCAAGTTCAGGAAACATGGCAACAAACCTGGGTCCATACTGGGGTGAATTATCGTAATGAAAGTAGTATCTGTAGACGTACTTGTCCAAATCCTCAAACACTTTTTCATTGTCACTTTGGTACTCCTTCATATCTTCCAGGTAATCCTTGACATCATTGACAAAATCAGTGAACAGCATCTGGTCATGTATAAATAACCCATTATGAAAAAACTTATTGATGAAATTTTCTAGTTCTCTCCAGTGATGAAAGTTATGTACAACTTGCTGCAAATACTTTTTCATTAGCCGGTTAAATTCATCCACCCTGATCGGATCTGATACTCTATTAAAGAGACTAATGAATTCTTGATGAGCACATTCAAAAATACCAGAGCAGCCCTTTGGGACAAAGTGATGCTTTCTATTACACAAATCATCACTGAGACATTTCTGAGAATCTGCATCTTTTTCAAATGCTGTAAAATGATGTTTTCTTCCACTTCTGAATTCTTTACGCATGTTGGGGCCCCTGTGATGCATGTGCTTCTGATTCTCATACGAGTTATAGTCTCGGTAAAAAGTCCAAGCTTTCTTGTTTGCCTCATATCTTTTATCATTTGATGACTTCTCCTTTTCATCAAAAATGTTTTTTGTGCTGTCTTTGAAGTGTCTGAATGTCGACTTTACGGAATCAGAGAATTTTTTCAAGTTTTCTTTCACTGCTTCTTTAGCCTGCTTAATCTTTTCCTTATGGTGTCTTACAAACTCTTTCGTGGAATTTTTCATAGCATCAAAAGTTTCTTTAACTGAACCAAAAAATGACTCCTTTGATTTCTTTCTCATTCTACTTTGCCCTTTAGCACCCTTCTTTTGTCCATTTTCATTCATTTCTTGTTTTTCAGTTTGGTCTTTTGCTTCAACATACAGCTTCTCCCATAAGTCAGAGCGTTGTTGCTCAAAGTTCAGCTTTTTCTCCAGCTCTGCTAATCTTCCCCGTAGAGTTTCTATTTCTTGATTTTCTCTTAATGCATCATCATCCTCATCATTAGCATTGTCAGGTGTTTGATGAGAACTTAACTGTTCCAGTTCTTTTTTCAAAGCTTCTGTAACATGACGTTCTTTGTCCAGTTCTCGCCTCAACATCTGTGCCTCAGCAAAGAGTGTTTCCTTTTGCCTGAGAAAGTTGCTGTTTCTTTGCTTTTCCTCTTCCAAATGTTCCCTTAGTTTCTGGTTTTCCATTACAATAGACTCAGTACTAGTACCTTTATCCTCTAAGTTTCTAATTTGTTGTCTTAACTTCCTTAATTCTTCCTGAAGTGAGGCCAAAGCTTTTTCTTCCTTCTCTAGAGATTCTCTTAAGTGCTGATTTTCTGCAGCAAGACTTTTTTTTTGAGAATCAAAGGATTTCTTCTCCACCTCACTGAAGGTCAGACATGTGGCAAGATCACCCTTGAGTGACTAAAAGAAGCAAAAAGAAAACAAGCAAAAATACTACAGTGAGAATTGGTACAATTTTAGCTAGGAAGATGAAAAACCAAGGTAGCCCAAACAGAATTTACTTGTCATTTTGGATGCAGTGAAACATATCACAGCAAGATGCAAAAATAGAGCTGGTTTGTTTATTTCAGTTGAGTTTATTTATCACACAAACACTTTCTTGGCAACAAAGACCACGTGAGAGACTCTCTTCCAACCAGAGGTTATCTCTCCCCTCTTCTACTGGTTTTACTAGCTGAAGGATAGTCAGCTGGCTACATGAACTGTGGCATCTTAAAAGGAAATCAAAATGTGCACAATTGCTGTTGATTTACATTCAGCAAACTGGATTTACAGATAACAAAATCAAATAAATTCACAGAAGTAAGGGCAGAAGTTGGGGCAGAAATTCATGAACTGATTTTGAACCAAATGAGTTGCTGAAAATACATGTTCATGTAACTATATCCTATCACAAAGGGATCTCCCCAGTCTGTTGGCATCACTGACAAGCTCTAGAACATACTGAATTATGTATAAATATTGCTAACAGCCACATAAAAGAAAACTTTAAAAAAAAAAGGCACACATACACAAAGCACACCCTAATCTCTGGTTGATGCAGTAGTAAGAAACTGAAAGTACAAGTTAAGTGTTTAAAAAATTTATAACCATTGATAATTTAGAAAGTACATTCACAAAAGCTGTAGATTCAACCACTAACAGGTTTTCACCAGCATGTTCTGCTGTCTTCATTAATGACAATCTGGCCTTATGTCACAGCCAGTCTCTGTGTCCACATAACTCCTAGACTACATAAAACCCAGTATGTTTAAACAAATTCAACCTATGTAAATCTTTGTCAAGAATCCAGGGGAAAGAAAAACTACATTCTCAGAAAGAACTTATTAAAGACTTAAAAATTTAATGGACTTGTGTGATAAATTAATTTCACTTTGTGTAAAATACACACAGAATGACAGAATAATGCAATAATTCCAGCTAAGCTCACACCTACCCCCACTTTATGGTGCACTTGATCTCCCTGCTCTTGTTGGCACTGGTAAAGGTCATCTTTCATATCTTTTAATTCACGTGTCTTTGTCACCAGCTGCTGCCGTTTCTGGATCTGGACTGTACCTACAAAGATAAAAACCCTTCCTTTGATAGACTGACTTAGAGTAAGTCATTAGAGGAACAGAGGAACCTAAACATCATCTTCATTCTCTCTGCAAATTCAAAAGCATTCTTACCTTACCATTTCTGCCCAGTAACTGTTTAGATGTAACAAAATAAAATTATAAAACCAGATTGTTACATACCAACTCTTTCTTCCAATGATAAACAATTTCTCAGACCCAATTTGCTACTTCGCTCTTTTTTATTTGATAACAAATAAAGGAATTTTGGAACACTACACAGAAATAACTTAGATCCAAAACAACAAAAGTTACGCAGGAAAGAGTAAGTGTGACTTCTTCGTCTTTTTTTTTAGTAACATGCAAGTCAACCAGGATGAAAGGGAGACCACTGGTCCATGCATTATCCACTTCAGAACTACAACTTTGACTGTTAAGGTACATGAATAACGGTATTAGCACAGGATTTAAACTTTCATGCAGAAATACAATTACTACATGCTGCTCACAAAGCAACAAGTACTGCAGGCCCTGTCTTGTAATTCTGATCCATGAGCAAAGGCTCAAGAGGAAGCAAATAGCCTGTTTTTCAATTGTCAGACAAAGACTGAGATGCACTGGTTCTCAGAAAAAATACCTTTGCTGTACTAGACACCAATTTTCTTTTTTGTCAAGGACAACTTCTTGACTGGTAATTCCTAACCTGTACATGTGTTCTCTAAATCCTATCACTGATGTAGTTCTTATTTATTTGTTTTTAAGACTCTCTTGAATTGACTCTACAGCAGAAGGCAACAGTAATTTTTAGGTATTTCAATCAAAACCAATGCAGCATATACAGAGTTCTAGTTCTGTGTTTACAGGCAGGGGAAGATGTATTGACAAAGAGAAGTACTATAAATACTATTACACTGAGGCATGTTTTGTGCTCTCTTAATTTTTATTTCCTGTCAAGTGTGACCTGAAAACAGACAGTGGTCTATTAAACCAAGATGAACTTCCATAGTTCAATTCAGCTAAGGGAAAGCAACATTTTTGCAGCAATTTATTTTAAGTTTCCAGAGTCCTAATAAACACTTATTGGAAGCATATATCCTTGCACAGGTGAATTTAAGTATACTGACAGTAAGTTTGTTTTTAATATAGACATTTTAGAACAATTCCATTGATCCTAACCATCTGAAGACTGAATCATCACTTAGTTTAAAAGGTTCATGTTAAGAGTAACTTGAATTATAGAGAAACATTTAAAGCTCTCTTTCTCTCATGAAAAATCATAATTTAGATACAGAAAGCAAAAATGACACTTGGCAACACTGCAAATGAACATAACAAGGTGCCAATTCCTCAGTAATTGGTTTGTATTTCCAGCTGGTACTCTGAGTCTCAGTATCCTTCAGATTCCTTAAGCAATCTATCCAAATCCCTTGAATTAGAGCCATAGTCCCCTTTGCAGACTTTGGTGAAAGAAAAAAATTAATATCTGCATGTCCATAGTAAGACATTTTTCTGGCAAGGATTTCCTACCTGACTTTAGCTTTACCTGTTACCTGAAAAGCTTGTCCTCCTTCAGATCTCCTTCCTAGAGCATCATAAAGCCATTGATTAAAATCTAATCCTAATTGCTTTCTACATCTCTGAAAGACTTAAAGGGGTCCTGGAGCTCTAGCTAAAGGGAAAACACTACCCTGATACCAATCCCAAAAAAAAGAGTAAACCTTTCCAATCCTCTTATATGACAATTACCCTAACATGAGAAGACTGATGAGGAAAACATTCATTCCAAGCTGAATCATGAAAATGGAAAGTAGGGAGATGGATTTCTCTTTGCACGTTTGCATAGAAAAAACCTAAAACACAGGAAGGTGGAAAGCATGATTTGATTTCCTTTCTAGTGGTAGAAAGATCAGTTATCACATAATCATTTAGAACTTCCACTTGAAGAAAAACTGAAGCCACACAGAGTTACCTTCTTCCTGCTGAAATGCTGCCATCACTGTCATCAATGATGACAATGTTTATTCAGAAGTACAGATTCAGTGAATGAACAAGCAAATTCCTTAATAAAGGTATGACCCTGAGTTCATGTTCAAAATGTGCATCTCACCCACAGATCTCAAAGTTCTTTGATAGGATAGTATTTAACACCAATTTAAATGCAGTGAAATGATTAATGGAACTGAAACCTCAAGTTACCACCACCAAGGACTACCACAGACTGGTCTAGTCATTGTGCTCCTCTATGCCTCCAATATTTATCAATCAGTTTTTACACTAATTACTACTGCCTGCTGCAGCTGATACATAAAAAGTGTTTCACATGACTGGATTAGTTGATTCTATAATCCCACATACATTAGCAATTCTTGAGACCTGATTTATCATCTCATTTTTTTAATGTCAGTATGCACACATATATGTGGATGCGTGTGTACACATACACATCACGATTTAAAAAGTAAGTCTGAACGCAAGCACAGCATCCACAATAATCACTCATGGCACTTACCTGCAGGTTTACCTAAGAATAAAACAAAATTGGTGAAGTGAAAACTAGCATGAATCTCAAAATAAGTGTCAAAATTTAGATCCCAAACAATTAGTCAAAACCAAATCCAAAGAGAATCATATTCCCAATCTCCAAGTGAATCACATGTCTCTTGATGAAGGCACATTTTCATATATAACTAAAACTACTCAGGAAAAATTGCTATTAAAAAATAAATGTTCTCTCTCACTTTTATAGTAGCACATATATCTTAGAAAATCAGGAATGAATTACGTAGACTAAGATCTGGAATGAGTTCTGCTGCTTTCCTAAATGTAGTGCCAATCTATGTAATGTTTAAGTTGAGGCAACACACTGAACACAGAAAAATTGCTGCTATCCCAGATTCCCAAAATTACTCTGGACTTGCAAGGACAAACACAGCACATTTTTCTCAGCAAAAAATATTGATACTAAAAACCTGTAAAAAATATGGCTTGCTCTTACATTTACCAGATGAGTTCGTATGGGACAAAAGCCTCAAATGACTCTCTGAATGCTCTTAGGAATGTTAAGCACTACCACCAGTTCTTTTCAGAAGAAACTATGTGAAAAATGAAGGGTACACACTGCATTATGAGAGCAACAAGAAATTTCTATCTGGAAGGACAACCAAAATGCAATTAAACACATCTGCACCACTGCAGGACCTGCCTGTATTACCAATACATTAGCAGTTGCTGTCTCTCATTTTTAGATTTAGATTTAACAATCTCTAAAGCAGAGAACAAGAAAAAAATACCAGAGTCACAATCCAAAGGCCTTTGTAATGCAAGATGTGGATTCTGTGTATTGTGTTTGCTCTGAACTCACCATAGAAGTGTCCAAAGCCCATGCTGATTGCAATCACCAGGGCCAGGATGATGCATCTGTTGAGGCCGCTGCTGAACTGCCGCTTGTGCTGCTCCTCCCTGGGAGGCTCCAGCTGCGGCTCTGGCGGTGGCTCGGCCTCGGAGCTGGACACCAACCTCTTCCTGGTGCGACGCTTCCGCACGCTGGGACCGCTCTGATCACTGGTCTCATCACTGCTTGATTCCTCATTGCTGGCCTGAGATGGAAAAACTGAAAAATGACAGAGAAATGTATGTAAAATGCATTAATTGCGACTTTCAAAACTAATTTGACTATCAAAATCCATCATATTTATGCAGAATATATTTGGCGTTCATCTTAGAGGCCATAAAAAAAAATTAAAATTCTCAGTGTTATAGTTTATGCTGGATATTATGAACAGAATGCAGGATCGCCAAAGTTAAAAATTAATTTTTTTAAAGGAAATTACAGAGAATCAAGAAAACATCAGCAGAAAACTGTATGGCACTTCCCCAGACCTACCATTCTCTCTTTAGAAACTGTTTCTTTCAGACAGTCCTGCCTGTTAAAAGCATCTACATGTACTGCCTCTGCAAACTCTTGTGAAGCAGAAAGGTTAAGAATTCAGTTTTCCTTCTCCTGCAGCTACTAAGTCTGAACTATTTAATAATAAAAGAGCACCATAAAGGTTTGCTAAAAGAAAGCCTCCTGGAAGACAGACATGGTTTTACTTAATCTCGAAAAAACTTCATTATGTGACCTACACGCAGTTGCAGACAAAATTCCATTAAAATTCTATTAATGTAGCTATTAGAAATATTCAAAGTGAATATACAAATATTTAAATATGAAATTCTGTTTATTTTTAATATCTACCATATACCACCTATTAACATCTTTACCCACCTTTCAAAAAAGCCATTTTCAACCACTATTGCACAGGAAAAGAACAACTCAAGTGCTTTTCTGTTTGTCCTTCCCAAGCACTCTTAATCCAAAACATTTGTATCACCTGGCTGATGTTTTGGTAAATTGAATTGGCTGATATTTGAGATAAGAACAAATTCTAACCCTAAAGAAATATCTTTTATAGTATTTATGCAAAATGGTATTTATGATACCATTTTTACATTCCATGGCCCAAAAGCCATATATTCTAACCAGGAAAATAACAACAGAGCTGTAATTGCTTGTTCCCATTAGTGGTACAAGTGTTTGTTGCATATACTGTAAATAAATTTATATTACATTATTATGTTGTATTATATATAATAAATTTATAAAATAAGTAATTACTATTTAATCTCCCTCCTTTAAAAGCATAACTTTCAAGTGTAAGGTAAATATCATGGGGAAGCAGCAGTAGGGTGAAAAAATAGCTTTGAATTATCTACATTCCTGTACCTCATTCACATGCCTGAAAGAGATCCAATGGGATTGATCAATGAAATCTGCAGCACATGACAAAGTGCTCCTGCTTGGACACTGCATTTGCTGCTCACAATCACAAAACACTAATGTCCCTTCTAGAAATATGGTTGTTCATTCTCATTTCAGAGATGATCACTCAAAACATAAAAGTATAAGCACAAAGTTACTGTCCTTGAACAGTTCACAACTGAAAAACCATTTGTTTGAGCTAAGCCATGCACACATCACTGAACAGGCAAGAATGCCAAGCAGTGCTAGCTATTGCCTATAAAAAGCACTACCACTTAAGATTCTTCACTTAAAATAAATTACAACTTGATAGAAGTGATTGCATCAAGCCCAGGAAAGACTACCAATTAGTATATGGAATACATGTCTTATCTCTGACTCCATGGACAAGCAACATGTCACATAATGGAAGGCAACTTCCACTCTTACTAAAAAACTCTGTTTTAGTCTATTAGTCAAGCCAGACCAACCAGGCAGACTTTGCAATAAAGGCAAATCACTTAAACACCGATTTAGACATGCAGACCCTTAAATGAATTTATATAGCTTGGTTCAGAAGGAAACTGTTTCAGAATCAGTCATTTAAAGCAGATGCACACTTCCCCAATCCTGGAAAATACAGACCAGCATTCAGAATGCATTACTAGAATGCAAAGGCCACACACTATATAGGAATATACAGGACAGACTTGGTAAGACAGGTGTAATATTGCTTATCTGTGAGGTTTCTTAGGGTTTTCCAACAACCAAAGAAACTTTCACACATAGAATATATAACTGGTTAAGGGACAAGCTGCTTCCAGCCAAATGAGAAAATTCTTTGATATACACTGGACAACAAAGAATAGGAAAGGGGAAAAAAAAAATCCAAACAGAAAGCAAAATGCTGTAAGACACTTAGAGCCATTCATAAGCACTTACACTGGCAAGTTGTCAACAGCAATTGCACTTTCAGACAAGAACGACACTGCCTTACCGCTGCTGTAAGAACTCAGTGCAAAGCTGTACTCTAACAAGATGGAAAGGACTACAAATGAAGCAGTGACCACAACAGCAGTCCAAAATTCTAGCTCCTACTGTGATTTTCAAGTCTCAGATCTACACTAGAAATCAGATGATGTGGCATCAGTTAAGAACGTGACTTTCCTTGACATTTCTGCAAGACACAGCTCAAGCCTAGACACAGATCACTGCAGCACACGAGCCCTTCTGCTGGTTTAACATCATTCCCGAGGCAGCAAAGAAGCATTTCTGTTTGCTTGGTGAAGACAGCCTAAACAGGAACTGGTTTGCAAACAAAGGTGGCAGAAAGTCCTTGTAGGACATTTTAGTATCTACATTAGCAAAAATCTAAAGCTTTTCCAACACAACAGAAAACGCGACAGGAGGTAGATGGCAAAGATTTCTATTGCCAACAAGTGGCATGAAAATGTCTGCTGCTAAAACTTTTGCATTTAAAATAATTGCAAAAGTACTCTAGACATTTTCTGCAATACTTGATCAACTAAATGAACAGCACTAAAGACTATGCTGAAATCAGCCTAAGTTAGAAGGAAGAAATTCCTTTTGCCAGTCACACACAGATTTGGAATCCAACAAGAACAATCCATTTAAACGGTCAAGCACTCACATTAAATGTTACAAACCTTACTGATGTCTGTTCCAAATCTACATGCAAGATTAAGTGTTGTTTTTTTAAAGCACCAATAAAACACTGACAGCTCAGCCAAATCCTCCAGTGAGGACTGGCTTTCAGCACATCTCTGGAATATCACCACTGTAAGAGCCAGTCAGATTGTCATTAAAAACTGTAAGAACACTCCATGCAAGCCATAAACAATCAGCTTCACACAAGCTGATCAAATTTAATCACACCACCTTGGAAGGGAAGACTGCGAGACACATGCTCTTTCACCTCATTTCCCCATCCCCTTACACAATCAGGAATCTTCCTCAGCTTCTCCAGCCAACTGACTTTTGTGTACAAAAACAGAGGGGGAAAAAATAAAGGCATTTTTAGAACTCATCCTAAAAGAAAAAAAGAAGGTCAACTAAATTTTAAATTAAACATTAAGTCAGGTCATCTAGAAGACTAAAAGAAGGTGACTGTTTTTTTACAAATCATCACTGGTTATAATTAGATGCTGTCATTTTCTGTTTCCAATGGATACTAAAACAGATACACAAACATAAAAGGAAGCTGTATTCTACTTCTAAGATAAAATACTATTTTAAGTAAAATCCTGAGCTTGCAATAAACTTAATTTGAAATGTGAAAACGAGCAATACAAAAGTGTTACAGAGAATTAAGAGAACAGAAAAGACCACAAACAAGCAGACAAAAATAATTCTAGAGGAAGACTGGAGAACTAGAGAAGAGCAACACAAGTTTTTTTGTTTGAGTTTGTTGGGGGTTTGTTTGTTTTAAATTGGACAAATATTCCTATCACTCCTCCTGAATAAGATTATTATTTCAGCCAAGTACTGGGAGTATCTTAAATATGTAGGGGGGTGTGTGTATACATATATATAGATATGCATGCTAAATAGCTATGAAGGTAAGTTTTTGTAGTCATGCTGCTATTAGTCCTCATGGCACCAAAAATGAAGTCTCTCCCAGCTGCTAGTCATTTATACCAGCTCTGTATAACTGCCAAGAGAAAGCCTGTAAGTATTCTATGAACTAAAAGTAATTTTACTTCTCCAAGACAGGCTATAAATGTACTTTCTACTTAATGGGACAAATCACTTTTATTTACAAAGGTTGCAGACGTACATTTAGACAAAATTTTAGAGTTAGGGCACCCGGAGTTTTTCTAGAGACTACAAGTGCTTGGAGATATACTCAACGAGACCACTCTTTTTTCCCCCCTCTCCTCCCAAGGAAGGTTCCCTAAGCAAACATTGGTTTGGGTTTTTTTTTTCTGGTGACATTCTTGCACACAGTTGCTCAGTAATTTATTGCTCTTACCAGTTTCTACATGGGAAAATGCATATTGACTGCTAGAGGAGGAACCCATGTTAAAATCCTCTGAACTCTGAGCTTCTTCACCATAAGCTGGAGCTTCCTCCTGACTTTGAGTTTCTTCAGGTCTTGGAGCTTCAAGTGTAACAATGTCAGAATCATCGCTAATAGTTCCAATGCAGGACTTGTCATCAGAAATCTTTTCTTTCCTTTCCTAAGGAAAGGGGCAATGTGAAAATTACTCAGATATATACAATGTAAAGTAATTAAAAAAAAAAAAAAGAGGATTGTTAAAACATTAAGAAAAGGAAAAAATGGTATCTTTATTTAATGCCTGCAAAACATTTCTTGCCATTTTAAGATGAGGTTTAGAGAAGCTTCTGAATAATATAATGTACTTTACCTCTAGAACTGTCTGAGTTTCCTCAAACCCAGAGAGAGTATTATCTACCACTGGTGTCTCTTCATCATTGCTGCACGGAGCTATATAAAGAGGAAAAAAACACAAGCAAACAAACACGAGGTTAAAAGCAGTCACCACAAATTATGTCTACGTTCCTATAATATTAAAATATGTGTAATTGCAACAGATTTCTCTTAAGTGCTTGTGTCAGGGAAGGTTTTCTAAAAATACACTAAACCTCATTTTTAATATACTTCCATAAGTATCAGAATCCAGGATACTTAAATCCAATTATATACTGATCATAATGCAAATAACCTATAAATGAAAAGCAGAGGAAAGTAACAGCCAACACTGTATTGTAAGCTGGTACCACAATACATCTTTATGCTGAGGTAATTAAAATATTTTCCAGATACTTACTGGAGTTTGTGTATCTAGTCCTGTTTCTACATGGAGAGATCATGAATTTGGAAATATGGCCAAGCTCAAATTTAGTCAACCGAGCCCAGCACACTGAACCTCTCCCGTCTGTGTTCTTACAGCAATAGCACTAAAATTAGGAATTAAAATAAGTGGAAGGATTTTCATTTTATTAATATACACCAGACTTAAACTTCCAACTCCAGAAATGCTAAAACAGTGTCACAATGTTATTTTTCAGGAGTACAAGCATTGATTGTTCCTTCCAAATTTTTCTACAAACTATCTTTCAGCAACATCAGTGCACGTTATTCTATAATGCATCTAAAGTACTGACAAAATGAACATTCTACTAATCTCATCTATTTCAAGAAAAAATGCTTTTATAAAGTTGTTGATTGAATATATTCCATAACATTGATTAAGCAAGTACTTATCTATTTCATAGATTCTCCTTTTTTAATATCTTACCTTGCAAATCAATTGCTTGCTCCTCTTCTTGCAAAGAAACATATTCTTCTGAAACAAACTCAAGATTATCATTTGTGCTTCCATTTTCTGAAGTCACTGTCTCTATGTCAGAACCCTGAAGGTGAAGAGTTTAAATGGACATTACAGTTACTAGGGTTTCCAACAGTAAAGCAGGAGGGAAGTGTTACAAAGAAAATAGAACATTCACAATAAAAACAGAAGAATAATAACCTTTAAAACGGAAGAAGACTTTGAGCAAAGAAAAGCAAGTGAAATACCAAGTAATTAACTAGAGGGAAACAACCCTTAGTGGTAATACTCATGACGAAGGTCAAAAAAAGTCAGAGGAGAACAATTCTAGGGGGAAAAAAAGGACAGCAATTTTGGCATCAATTAACAACTACGTTAAGAATTTTTAATAACTATTTTTATTATCTTTATTAGACCTGCTCATTAAGTGGAATTGAGAGAACAAGAGGTTTTGAATATGGGATCTAATTCTTGCACACATGTCCATATGTTGTACCTGAGTACACACAACCTCCCCAAAATGGAACTTCCAAGAGTACCACCATGAATTCCAATAAATACTACCACCAGGAAAAACTGTACGTAACTTCACTCCATCTCACTTCCTGTCAGCAAATTTGAATGGCTGTTTTAATAGTACATCTCTGACACCAGAAAAACAAATATTTATACAAACTCTAAATTGGATTTCCGTCTTTAATCCAGAAAGAAGCCTTAGTTATTAGTCAGCTGCCAGTCAGCAACACCCTCAGAGCACAGGAGGAACTGAGGATAAACAATTTTATAAGACCTGGGCACTAAAGGCAAGCAACATGTTTGACAAATATAGATATTTAATCTTTTTATTGTAATTTTTCTTTAGAAGAACTGATGGAACACAGGTAAGGTTTTAGAAAACTACAAACATGCAAAACATAACTGAAAAATCCTAAGTCACTGTGATCCATAAATAACTTGAGCTGTTTTTGTAAACAGAGATAGCTATTTTTGCAAGGCAGGTGTGAAATTACAGTAGTAGTAATACTTCCAGATCAGTTTCCCGAGATGTCCCGTTTCAGGACTCAAGCAAACATATATGCTTTAATTTTTAAGAGAAGGCTGTACCTCAGGAAGATTAGATACCTCAAAAAGAATTGCACAAGATACATTCTACACATTACAAAGTTATGTTTCTTTTTAAAAGGCTTCAAAAATTACCTATTTTAGTAAACTGTCAAACATTTTGTATCTTTCTTCTTTTTGACTATATCAGTACCACAGTTTTAAACTCAAATGTTTTGCAGAAATTCACCACTCAATTATAAGTAACTTACTAAAATCTGAGACAAATCTCGGGAAAGAAAATACAAAATTATTTGGAGGTTTTTGTCTTGGCTGGGATTTATTGATAGGTATACAGATTTACTATGTGACAACTGTTCTGTGCTGTAAAAGAACCATTACTTTCATTTCTTAAACTGTGAGTAAGAATCACAGTAATTCAGTTTGCCCAGGCTCTACAACAAGGCAAACATTAGGAGCACTGCTCAAAACAGATTACAATTTTAGCTAAAATACCAAGACACTGGGCTACCTGAGTAGAGGGTAAGCCACCCTTTCCTTAAAAACATGCAGTCTGGTGTGGATGAATGAACTCTGATTCAATCCGTTGCTAGACCTCCATCACCCTTCCATTTCATCACCCTTCCACTTCAGCAACAGCAAAGAGGTCGAGAAAGGATCTTATCACATCAGTACCCTCCTACACAAAATTAGCAAGTCCTCTCTTAGAAGCAGTACAATACACAGCACTGTCCAAAGCAGACACTCAGGCCAGCACACAGAGCTGCCAGTTCTCTGCAATCACAGTCTGCGCAATGGCCATTTCTTGCCCCTCTTAATTCAGTGCAAAACAAATCCAGAAATGGATTCCACCGTGTCCCCATCAATACAGGTTGCAAAAATACATGAGAAAGCAACAACACTAGAGAATTCCAAATTTCTCTAACCCATAGCTCTATCCCTTTCCTAAATACCCAAATAATTCACTGCAGTACACAGAGGTCCAGGTCATCCCCTCCCTGGGTAACACCCGTGTGAAGGGAACCTACTCGTGCCATCCCTTCTGCTTCCTTCCTGTTCACATCCAAAGTGGGTTTGCCAGGAGAATGCTGATAATGGCAGCTCCTAAACACCTGTGCTTCCCCATTTTTAGTTCCTCCAACCAGGAAAGAATAAGAAGGAACAGAAAATCTCTATGCCACAGAAATCTGCTCTCCTTTGGCTAGACAAATCCCTGCCATCCCATAATCTTGTATTTAGACTGCATAATTCATTTGCAGTTACAGTGTAAAATAACCATCCCAAGAATGAAAATAAAGTCTGTAGTTCACAGCTGAGTAACCCAACTGTTGTAGTCAACTTCCAAATCCACTTTTTATCTGAAGAGAGTCCAGCAGCCTGTACTCTCCTGTATCCCGCTCAATGTGTATGAGTTCTCTGTTTCTTTTGGTGACAGGATTCCAACTTCCAACAATCAAGCCCAAAATCAGGAAAAGAAGTTTTACCTCATCTTAAAACACCACCTTGCTACCAACAGAAATAGAACCAAGGTCCAACATTTCTAAGTCTCAAACCATACACCTTGTGCTTTTAAAACTTCACTAATTTGAAACCAGTACCTCATGACTGATGACAGTCCAGCCGCAGGAGGAATCACTGTCACTGGAATTTTCAGACATTTTCAAAACACACTGCAAGTAAAAGAAGATTCTTTTAACACACAAGACACACAATTTCACTGCTCTCCCGAAAAAAAATAATAAAGAGAACAGAATAATCCAAATCATCACGTTACAAACAGTATATTAACTCACAAATTGTTATTATGGAATTTAGAAAAAAAAATAGAAGTTTAGAAAGAAAATATAGTCTTCTGTACTTATTTCCTATTACCTTTTTCATACTTGAAACAAATTCGGCTTTGCCAAGTACACACCTACTTCAGCCAGCCAAAAAGCTCTTAAACAGACACACACAAAAAGCTAGTCAATAAATCAATAATCAAAGTTAAAATTTGTCTGTAGCATCACTGTTTTAGACATGATTCAGAACATGAAAGAATTTCTGACTTGTTACATTCACAGGAACTACAGTTTATTCAAGAAAAACACTGGGTTTTCTGAGAAGACACAAATTAGGAATCTTCTGCAACTAATTCTCTTTAACTACTGGACAAAAAGTTTCGTGGGTTTTTTCACTCCTTTTGAATACTCTCAAAGGCACTGACTAAGAGGAAAATTGAGAGAATACCTGGCGAGTATAAAAACAGAATGAAAATAACTTGAAGTACAAATTTTACTTGTTACAATACTACTGGATTACTTTGGTGGTTATTTTCAGAAGAGAATTGTCCAGCTGCAGCTGCCTGCTTATTTTTATTCCTTTTTACCAGAAAATCACCAGGAACACAGATTATTAATTATTGTTGCATATTCAGATCAATATTTGAGGTCCTTAACTAACAAAAAGACTTTTCAAAGAAGTTTAATGCACTTCTTGCTCCTTGAAACAAAGATATATCAAGTAGTTAAATAAAATATATTATAGATTCATGTTGGTGAAAAAAATCATTTGACTGTTACATTATGCATCAATATAATAAAACAGCAAAAGAACTCACGGTTCAATAAAGCTTCTATCTGAGAATTTCAGGCACCTGCTTTATTTCCCACACCTAGTTACTTCCAGTAAGAATACAGACAAAAGCACCTATGTTTAAATTAATTTACTCTATTTTATTATCCTGTTTTTACTCCCAATTTGTTAATCAGGAAAATAGACACAAACCTTGAATGAGAACATCTAAACATGCCAACATAGTCAGAAATTGGCAATACAAAACACAAAACTTCCAATTCCATTTAGTTTTATTACAAAACACAGTAAACATTTCTCTCCTATATGTGCACTATGGTAGTTATTGTATGTTTTTCTAATACAGCACTTTTTTCCTCATTCACTTCAACTAACATATTTACAGTTCCTCTGTAAAAATGCAATGATGACCATAACCACAGTTTATAAAGCAAAAATATTCACTAACAATCAACTTAAAAACCAAACTGAGTTTCTACTTTTTTATAAAGCCCGACTTTGAATATGACTGCCATTTTCCTATATTTTTCTTCCTTCATTAGTGCTTTTCCAGAAATCTCAACTAGGGAACAGCAGGCTTGGGAGGGGGAAGTGAGGGGAATGTTTTTTGGTTTGAGTTTTTTCCAACCATACTGCATATAATGATCAATTTATTTTTTTTAAAATCATGATTTATTTAAGAATCATACTTCTTTAACCATCAAAACAACAAATGCCCAAATGACAAAGACTGTTCCAGAGTTCACGTGTGACAATGACACCTGCTTGCTGCCCTCAATTACTCTGAATGTGACCAGGAATCCAGCAGCAGCAGCATTCCTTTCAGAGGAAGGTAACCACTAACCACCAGCCCCAGCACTCAGCACCTGTCTGGAACAGCACTGGCTGTGTTGCAAAAAGGGAAGAGAATTCTTAAAAGGTAACTTCAGGACAGCAGTGCAGTTTTTGATGCAAGTGCATCTACAAAGGTTGAAAGGGCAGATTTGAACAGCAGACTCTGTGCTGGACCCTGTAAGATCTGTCTTCCTGCAGCTAACCCAGCATTCCATCCTGGGCCCTGGATAAGTCCACAGAAATGCTGTCCTGCTCTCCCTCTCCATCCACACACAGCCTGCTAACTGAGCACTGCAGAAACCCAGTTCTACTGAACGCACAGCCATGGCCTCAGGCGCCACGTAAAGACCCATCTTCCCTTCCCAAACACAAGTTTTGGGGTCTAACTATGTGGGTACTGCCATCATCAAAAAATATATTTAAAAAAAACCCCAAAACAAAACAAAACGAAACAAACCACCAGAGAAAGAAGGAGACCATCAATCATCATTTTCTATTACTGCCTCACCTTGATAAATGGCTTTGACCAAACCAAAATATTACACTAATAGTATGTAAGTGCATACAGGTGATCAGCCTCCAAAACACACAAGCTTTTAATTAAAAAAAAAAAAAAACAACTTATAAAAACACTGAGGTTTGTGGGTAGAACTACTAAATTTAGCTAAATGATGATACATAGATACAGCCTGGCATGAGACTGAAGGGCATCTCTAGGGTCAATGCATTCCTACAAGTACATTTAGTAAATATGCACGTGTAAAAGTTATCAAAAGTAAATCATTCTAATAATTAGTTAGCTCTAAAAGATCAAAACAGCCTAAAAAGCTTAAATAAAAAAATTACCTGGGTACAATGTTGTTAAATTTCAATCATCAGCTAAACAGTTTATTTCTGTAAAAGATTAGTGACACACATAGTCATAACTAAATCTGAGGTCAAAGACAGTCCCTTAAGTAAACTGAAATACAGGAGACTAATCTAAACCCAGTGACTAAACTGATCCACTCACAAAATGTTCACCAGCTTCATTCTCACCCAAATGACACAGACCCACTGAAGAACTGGCTTTTTCTGCCAGCCTAAAGGTACTGGCAATGGTTGGCACTTCCTGAATGCAAGTTATTTTTAAAAGGTAGCTTTGAGAAGGAATTAAACAGACATGAAACCTGCAAATTTCCCAACGAATCAAGATGACATTAATAGGTTCCAGTCCAACAACAGCAGGGATAAGTGGAGGACACAGCAGAGCGTTACACATCTGTATGTCAGGCCAAGCCAGAAGGAAAGACTGAGGAGGAAAAAAAAAAAAACCAAACAAAACAAAACCCACCAAAAAAAAAACCAACCACCACAAACCACACCCCCAACACACTTTCACTGGTTTTGTATTCTTACTAGGTGCCACTACTGACACTAACTTTTTAATTTCTATCTGGCCAAAATAAATATCTATTATATTCCGAGTCCAGCTTTTATGGGGTGGGGTGGGGGGAGCGGGGCGGGGCAGGCAGGCATTCCGTACTGTGAACTATTTTCCTAACCTTACTGAAATGCAAACCAGAAGCATAAGGTGTAAAAGCTTAGAGCCAGCCACATGTATTGTCGCTAACATAATACCAAGTTAGCCCAGTTATCTATATAAAAATAAGCATGAGATACCACATCCTATTTATCCACCGTGAAGCAAAATAAATACCAGTGTCAAAAACAATAACCACTCCAATCTAAACAAACCCTTAAGTTCTACCATCTAATACAGAGGATTTCCTACGCT
>VWZG01000390.1:1594782-1619604 GCA_013396735.1 Grallaria varia | reverse complement strand
GCTGAGGGCCCTGGCGGCGGGGAGCGGGGTGTGACATCGGGATAAGCGGGGACAGGGCAGTGACGCTCGTACCGAGGGGATGGGAGAAACAAACCACACACACCCGGCCCCGGCAGAAAACACCCACACAAACCAAACCAACCAACCAACCACAACACCACCACCAAAGAACACCCCACAACATGCCCACCCATCCCCCCAAAAAGTGTCCTATATGAACAACAAATATTTGATTCTTCAGGCAGAAAAACTGGTGGCTGGGAATTAATTAATTTGGGAAGTGTCCCAGAAGCGCAGCCGTGCTGCTCCAGGAGGAGCTGTGCCATCCTGAGCCACTCGGACTGCAGTAAGGCAGATCCTGCCCCCCAACACACGCACACCCCACATCCCATCACCACACAGCACAGAGTGGATCCGGAATCGCAGAGATTCAGATCCCAACAGTGCTCTGCTGCTGGAACAAAACACACACGGGAGACAACAGGCCTCAATAATAAAGTCACAATTTCTTACTCAAAGCCAGCAACTTACATGTTTTCTTCAGATCTGACAAGACTGAGAAACAAAGGAAAAATATTTCACTGCACCTCTGAAGAACAGCAAGTTGTAAAAGTCTTGCTCAGCAACACTAAGGGAGGTGCCTTACTTGGTACAGTGTTACCACATGCTCAGCAATACAGCACTGGAGCACTTCCCCTAAACAGACTAAGTATCTGTCATAGGTTAACTTGTTCTCTACCAAGGAAAAGGATAAAAATAAAAATTCATGCACGTGAACATGAGTAAGTACAGCCACTTAGATGTTTCTTTCTCTATTTTCATATTTCTGTATATTTAAAAGTAAAAGCTAAAATACATCATCCGCAAAGCCTCACTATATCCTTAATCTCATTCCTACCCTTATTAACCATACTAATTATTTCTGCCACACATATTTTCTGTGCTCAAGATTATCACTAATGCATAGTCATCGTAAGTCAAATTATCACTGTCCAGTTTACTAAATAAGGTCAAAGCGTTAAGTTCCTCACTGTCCACCATGCATGTATTTCAATACCTATCTTGGGCAATATATGCTGACTACAAACATTTAACTAATTTGAAATGCTTTGCCCTGGTAGTGGAAAGGCTGAATAAGATGGGTTGAGTAAGATGTATCAAAAAGGATGTAGCCCACTTGATGATACACTTCTCTCAATCAGACCTAAACCCCTAAAAATAAAACTTCTGTAACTGGTGTCTTTGGAGTGAGTTAGGTGCAAGAGACATTGACCTGGAGGTTTACTTGTCTTAACTATTTTCTAGTTTTAAGAGTCAGCCTCCACATTCTTTCATGTCAGGACACTAAATACCAACATCACGCATATGGCTCAGGTATGGTGTGCACACCATCAGCTCAGGTGTTTAAGTCACAGGTTTAACATCCATTTGCTCCCAACATGATGAGATGAAACAGGCAGACACTGTTCATGCCACCAAGTACATTTGCTTCCCTTTTAAGAGGGCACTGCTTCTATTTCATAGCAGTAGAAAAAGGTGTCTGTCTACATCAAAAGTTGCCTTGAGTAGCTCTGACAGATCACTGCAACACAAATAGCCTATGCAGATCTATACAGATTGTCCTTATAGGCTCTGGAACCAAAACAAAAAACCATGAAATTACAGCCAGCACCTTCTTTGCATTTTCTTTCTCCCACTGCCAGTGTCTCTCCTCCTTAGCCCTCACTTCTCCTCAGTAATTATATAAAATAGCCATATTTTGGCACATACAGCATTACACCAAACTGAGGCACTAAAGCTCCTGCACTTCCCATGGTTCCAACTGCTATAAAGAAAGTATTTTCAGTCCCTTCTAGCAATGCAATAGGTATCTTTACTCTGCCCCAGACATGTCTGACACCTCAGCACTCCTCTCAAGGCTCTAAGTAAAGCAACTGGAAGCAACTTTCTCCCTGTTCCAATAGTATAAAATTGGCACAAAATAATAGATATATATCTGCATAATAAGTATTTTATTATCAATATAAATCAGTCATAAAAGGTATTCAGAAAAGAACCTGATGTGGAAAATTCAGAAGGTCTGCTAAGACTGCTACTGAAAGAAGTGCAGTTGAAATGGTCACAACTTGGAAAGACTGCTTAACAAAATGAAACGGCTTCAAATCCAGGTTTGTCAAAAATATGACAACTTTGTATCAAAATGATGTAAAATTTATCTAATCATGTTTGTTACAACACTATGCTTTCCAAAAATAGTAATTCATGTAATTCATACATCCAATCCATTGGCAATTTTGGAGGTGTTCTGAGTGAAGCACAAAACACATCTAGTTAATACATACTGAAGAGAAATAAGATTCCTTCTGATGTCCTCAAAAGGCATCTCTGTCAAAGAGTTTCTTTTTTTTTCTTTCTTTTTTTTTTTTTTTTTAATTAAGACCCTTGCATTGTTCCTTGAATTAGGTGTCGAATCTTCTCAGCATCTTTTTCTATACTTTTATTTTTAGGATTAATCTTGAGAGCTGCTTCATAATCCTGAAGACCTAATGCAGATACATTAATAAGAATGTCAATCAATAATTGAAGAGCATTCTCTTTAGCAACCACCTGGAAATAACTGGAATCAGAATGACATTAGGTTTACCTTTTGACAATAAACAAACTTATACTGTGTTTATATGATTTGACAAAACATTTTAGTGGAAACACTCTACTACATAAATATATATATCTGTGTGTGTGCACGAGGGGAGTGTTCTGAAGTGATCTGCAGAAGAGAAAAAAATGAATGACAGAATGACACTGTGTGAAAACAAGAAAAAAAGACATGAACTGAATTCTAGAGCTTGAGGGGGGAAAAAGTAAATCATGAGTACTGGAAGTAAAATCTTGTTTAACTGTCTTTTTCACAAGGTTTCCACATGCAAATGAAGCTGTAAGGAAATGACAAAGTGATTCATAGGTAGAAAAAGGTAAAGAATGGCCAAAGCTCAGTACTTCAACACTGACATTTTGAATATTCTTCAGTTTCTGTTATCAGCTTTCACTTGTAAATTTGCTTTACAAAACTAACCTGATACTCTTGAAGAATCAGTAGGGACACTGTTAACTCAGATATTTTTTTCAAGAGGAATTACAATTTAAAAAGGTTAATTAAGGAATGTGGTATAAAGGTTCATAACAAATACAGACATAGATTATATAGGGCTCCCTCAAAGTCATTCCTGGAAACATAAAAGTGTGAGCAGTCTCACTGAGCTAAAGAGAATTATTGCTTGTCACTGTAAATTCATGTGCATGTTTTCATACAATCAAGGCCTCACCTTCAGTGTATAATTCCAGCTGACAAAATGCTGTTCCACGTCTCACATAGGCTTTCACTCGAGCGCTCTCATTATCAGGAACAGGTGGTGTCAACAGTTCTAGTGCCTTTTCAAATGAGAACACCCGAAGAATTTATAAGTAGATTTTCCATAATATAGGGTTTTTTCTAGTTTACACACAGTTTTCTCACCTAATTACTATTATTATACAGTAACATAATAACTATTCAAACAGAAATAGAAAATAACTATTCAAATTTAACTACATGGCTTGTGAATCTAGTCATTAAAACTTGTATCCATCACCCCAGTTTGCTAACTACAGTTACACTGCCATGGTCAAAAACTGACAAATGCTGTGTTAAATGTTTATCACAATCAAATAATTTTCCATTTTCATACACAATATTACATACTATGCTATCAGAAAAAAAAGGGAGCCCTAAAAAATCACATGTGCTTTAGTAGTAGTTACTAGGGGAAAAAAAAAAACAAAAAACCACAGTCAAGATTCAAGTACTTACTTATTAGTTAAAAAAAAATAATTCTGGCAAAAATTCTTCCACATTAATCAGGTGCTATTTGAGATCATTCTTCCCATTGCACAAATAATGGCTGCTAACTGATCTAGATGATCCAACCCTTCTTGAAAAATCCCTGGTTTGTTGGGATTTTTTAAGGTGTCCTGCCCATCACTACCACCTTTATTTTTCCTTCCAACCAAATGAAGCACATCCCAACGTAATAGAAAAGGTATCTGGATATATTTTGTTTTGGGGTTTTTTTCTGCTCCAGGTTGTGGGTTTTTTCAAGTGTGTACATTACTACAATATTTTCATCTGTAAAGAAATGTGTGCTAGTCAACGTAAAGCCATTTGTGCGAAATGTGTGAAAGTGTTTAGGGTTTTTGTAACTCTTAATTTGTTTTAAATTTCTGAAAGTTCACTAAAATTTGTTGGTGATTAATATCTCAACAGAGCTTCATTATATCCACGTTCAATTGCACTATGTATCTACAGATCTGCTTAAAACAGAAACATCACAGTAATAAATCACAATCATGTACAAGATGACAGTATTTTTTTATACCTTCGAGGAATCTTCAATGGCTTTATGCAAGTTTCTCAGTTTAAGGTGGCACGCAGCCCGATTCAGGTAAAGCAGGGGAAGCTTGTTGTTCAGCCTCACTGCAAGACTATACGCATTCACAGCCGCCAGGTAGTTCCCCATTGCAAACATTTTGCTAAGAGTGAAACAGAAAGTGAAATGTGCACTTCAAAGAAGGTGAGAAATACAAAATAAATACTTATTATTAATAATTCATTTCCAATATTTGAACTTTTAGCATCTTTCCCTTGGAAATGCCCATTTACAGCCTTTTGTGAGAACAACACAGCTGAAATTCAGTCCAGCTTGATGCTGGCAATACAGCTGATAGACCCACAACAAAAATAGTCACTGCATCCAAGCAACGAAGAACTGTAAGAGGTGGACACATTTATGAAGACACAGGACTAATTTTGAAATCTCTGACTGCCTACTCAAACCTCTCTGTATAACCCAGCTATATAAATATACCAGTATTTTTATCAAGTTCCTAAAGTTTGTTTTAGACAGATGTTTCACCTCTCCCTAAAAAGTACAAATGAAAGGAAATCCACATAGGTATAACAGTGTACTGCCTCAACTGTCCTCAAAGAAGAAAATGCATGATGTTGTTCATCATGGGCCTCAACAATTGCAAACCCCATAAGCTGTCAATAAAATCTCTCCTACCACTTCTATGACTACTCTAGACATTCACTATCGGTGTTTAGCATAAACAGAAAATATCAGAACTAAATGGTGTATAAACACCATTATAACTAATTAATTTTTAATATATCTTCAAATGGAATCTAACTTACTTTCCTTTGTCCTTTAACCAATCTGGATTCTTCTCCTCTTCTTTTAAATCTTCCAGCTCAGACAAATCAGCATTTATTGTTCTTCGAGCTTCTGCTTGCTTATGTAGCCACTGTAAGTACAAAATGTGCAAGCATTATTTCTGAAGGAAAAATTCAAATCCAAAAAAGCATTTTATTTTCACCTCTTCACTCACTCCTACCAAAAGAATTCTATTTGCCACATATTTTGGACCGAGAAGAATATTTAAGAATGTCAGATATAAAAAACTTCAAAGTTTCCCAAGTATTTTATTACCACGAGAAGTCAGGTTGCTGCATCATTAATACATTGTGGTTTACTTGTTTGCTTTTAATCTTCATAAATTACTTTTTATTTATTCAGATGAGCTCAAAAGAGCTCATTGTGAGCTTCTTTTTAAGGCAGAACTTTAAGAATCTTATATATAAGAGTAAAGATATTTCAAATTTTGTACTTCAAGGAATTAAATTAATATTGCTGCTTTTTCCCCCCTCCCTAAAAAAAGGCAAAAGCTATTTATTAATCTGCACTGTCACATAGTGAAAATATTTTTATATAAAATTATTTATTTATATCTTAATTTAAATAAGACTGCCTTCATTGAAAGATAAGGATATCGCACAGGTAGCATTCCTTGGCACAGGCACCGTTTTTGTCAACTTACTGAGTACAGAATAAAAAATTCACTACTTTACCTCCTCCTCCTCTGCAACGCGGGACTCTCGCAGAGCTGTAGGAAAAACTCGTGGTGTAAAGTTGACTTCAATTGTAGCAGCAGATCGAGGAGCTGGTAACTGCTCTTCCTTTAAATCTTGTGAAAATATACTACAGGAACCATGACCTATGAAAAGAATTGCAGTAGTGCAAATGAAAAATTAAGCAAAAGAGAATTTTCTGGGTTTTTACCAAAGTCCAAAGTCCACCTAATTTAGAAATACAGCACATTAGGATTAAACCTCTAATAGCTTGAGAAAGGTTTAGACTTGTTCTTTTGAAGGGAAGGTTCAAATAATGTCTCTTCTTAATGTACCCCATTCATAAATGGAATGATACATCATCTGTCATTAATTTAACTCCTCTTACACCTTTATCTCTGTCACTTATAGGATGCTCTGACAGGGCAACCACAAGAGCTAAAACTAACCTATCAAAGCAAACAGACACGAAATTAAATATTTTTAGTTGTTTTAATTCCCCAAACTGGCTCTCCACGAGGCCAAGAGACAGAGAAAGGAAACTTGATATTTCTACAAAATGCAGCAGTTAGTTAACTTTGTGTAACAGGAACTCCACCCCCAGAAAGGCTTTCTGATTTACTTTTCTAAAGCTTAGAACAAAACCTGCTCTTCTATTTCCTTAGACTTAAACAAGAGCTAAGAACTCACATGCATTAGCTCAATAAATTGTCTGAAAATACTTTAAAATAACTGCAGACTGAAAGAACTGGTAGAGACAAAGGTAAATGATGAATTAGAAACATCCAGGAATAAAGTTTTTTTTTACAAAGTACAGTTCAATAATACAACCTTTTGTGGGTTTGAGTCTGGTCTTAGAAGTTCCTTCATTAGGAATCCTAGTTTTGCTCATTTTTTCATTTTTCCTCTCTTTTAATCGCCCTGTTTCTTGATGTAATTCCTGTTCTTTTTGCATGCTTTTGTATTTATCAGCATCTTTTTGCTGGTTTTTCCATAACTCCAATTCTTCAGTGACCTTCTGCCGCTCCTTTTCTTTCAGATCTTCAATTCTTTTTCTTTCTGCTTCTTCCAGCTGTTTGAATGACAAACCTATGAGATATCTGATAATACTAACATGACTAAGTTACCATTATTTTCCCAACTTCATATCCCAAGCATAGTGTAACCAATAATGTGACCATATAAGCAGAATTAACTAAGATGTTTAAAATGACTGGGAGAGTAAAGATTCCTGATTAGCTTTTACAAACCTCACCTTTTAACTATATTACTAAACACTCCTAAGATATAATCCAGAAACATTCAGAAATAAGCTTTACATGAAAACAATGAGAATCCCAGCCACGTTCTAGTGCAGATCTCCGGAGCATACAGAAATGTAACATACACGTCACCATTTTAATAACTGTTTCTTATTTCTTCTTTTCACTTTGATATTATTACATAGGTACAACATTGCTACTAAGACATCCACTAACTGCAGTTCATTTTGGTCTAAATTGCATATGCAATCTTAAAATTTCATTGCATACTTTAAAAAAATAATTTTAAACAAAAGTGACCAGACTTTTTACACATGTAACAATTTTGAAAAACATTTCCTAAAACAGACATAAGAAGCAGAATGACAAACACACAAACACACAAAAGACAATGAACAGCAAGTCTGTTATAAAATATAACAATGCAATGAATAAGTACTTTTTTTTTTTTAAATCAGTACTTTTGAGAGTGCTAAATTACTAAACATCTGCACTGATGCAAAGGTCACAAGACTAGTTTTTCTACATGACTGTACTCTCAAATGACAAAAATCTAAGTTCCTCACCAAACATTTTCACTAGTATTACTAATCAAAAATTGTAACTTCTAGTATGAATTTTGTATTTCATAATAAATGTTTTAAGTGCAAAGAAATAACAAGATTTACCACCACTATAATAAAAATTAGTACTTCTTACATTTTTTAAAGTACATTTAACCAAGCAGCTGCCAGATTATTTAGCAGTTGTTTACATGGATGCGTCATATAGAGCTCCTTCTAAACCTACCTTCATTGTGGCCTCCAAAGCATATTTTTTGTGTTCCTCTTTTGCAACTTTTTTTGCTTCTCTCTCCTCTTTTGCCTTCTCATGGGCTTTTAGAACAGCATTCTCTCTTAGATATTGCAGTCTCTCCTTGTCAACTTAAAAAAAACAATTGAAAATTATTTTAGTCATTTAGGCCTGGAGTTCTGCTGGTGTGTATCATATTCATAAACAAAAGCTTCCTTCTGCTACTTTGTCTGGGAAAACACAACATAGGCTTCAGTTCCACAAAGCAGTGAATATAAAGCCCATCTCCAAAAGAGAAAAATTAAGATTTGTTTACAGACAAAATACAAGTTTTTCAAGAAACATTGTTTTGTTTCATATGTGTTAGAACTAGTAGATGCCTTTTGTTCTCATAGACTTTCTATTTTTAATAATAAACAACAAGGTTTAACTGAGCAGATCTCTCCCAGCAGGAGTTTCACATCACTCATCACACTTTGTAAAGTGTTGGCACAGTATGGGTTTCTTACAGGCAATCTAATTTTCAGAGCAGAGAACTTACCATTTTCTAGGGTTAGGGAATCCCACATGGCTGGTTCTTTTTTATACAAAGTGAAGAAAATGTTTCCATTTTCGATCTTCGCTGTGCTATTTGAGTCATCAATAGGAGCAAATAAAATGGCTTCGAATAAAAACGGAGGGATGCTTACCTACAAAAATGTAATTTGTACTAATATTTACTATTTTTAATTAACTCTCACAGATTCAAAACACTCAGTACAAGCACACAGTAAACCTCAAGAAACACACACTATTGACAGAACTAATGTGCTTTGTATCCAGTGTGGAGGTTCGTAGAGGCCATGGGGTCTTCCTTCCCCTCAAGGGTGGGCCATTTCAGTCGATTTCAATCTCTTTGGTAAAGAGAGTGAAAAAGTTGGTTCCTCAGCACACCAACGGAAGCCGTGGGCCTCAAATTTAGAATTATTATTCACAATATAAGCAGAAGTGTATAATTCAGCCCACCCACGAGGGTCGGGGCAGGTGGCACCTGTTGAGCGGCGCCAGCATTAGCAGAGGGACAGAGCGGCGGTAACGCCGCAGCGGGGAGACACCCGGGCGGCCCGCGACGGGCAGGGGAGCAGAACCGCGGCGCGTTGCCATGGCTGCTGCGGGGGCTCCGGGCGGTCTGCGCACCTTCAGGTACCGCTCGCTGCAGAAGATGCTGCCGGNCCCGGCCCGGCCCTGCCCTGCCCCGGCCGGCCCCGCGGCGCACGCCGGGACATGTAGTCCGCCCGGGACACGCACCGGTCGGGACACGAACCCACCGCCCGTGCCACGCACACCCATCGGGACACGAACCCATCGTGCTCCCACCGCCCGTGCCACGCACACCCATCGGGACACGAACCCATCGTGCTCCCACCGCCCGTGCCACGCACACCCAGCGGGCTCCCACCATTCCGACTTCCACTGCCTGTGCCCTGCACCCATCACGCTCCCATGGCACAGGAAGGGGCACAGCTCTGATGAACCATTACTATCCAAATACATCTCCATAAAGGCCCAAACTGCTGTTACTTTATAATTTCTGGTTATGAATACCCAACTGTCCAAAGCTGATGATTGATTCAGCAATACACAGAATCACTGGATGGTTCAGGTTGGAAGGGACCACAAGTGGGTCCTCCCATCCAACCTTCCTGCTCAAGCAGGGCTATCCCAGAACACATGGCACGCGGTTGTGTCCAGATGGTTCTGGAATATCTCCACTGAGGGGACTCCACAGCCACTCTGGGCAAACTGCTCCAGTGCTCGGTCACTGCACAGTAAAGAAGTTCTTCCTCACATTTAGGTGGAGCTTTGTGGGCATCAGTTTCTGCCCATTGCCTCTGGTTCTACTGGCTGTCATCGCCAAGCAGAGCCTGGTCCATCCTCCTGCCACCCACCCTTTAGATAATTATAGACGTTGATGAGGTCCCTCCTCAGTCTCCTCTTCTTGAGGCTGAACAAACAGAAACACTGTATATGCCAAAATAAAGTCTAGCATATAGAAAGTAACTGCTTCTGGGGAATATGGGTTTAAAGACAAGCCAAACACAGTTGGATAGACATTCAGACATGTTGAAGTTCCTCAGAAGTATACAATGAGCTAGAACTGTTTGGAAAAATTCAGAACCAAAAATTCTAGTTGCCCTCCTTTCCTGTCTTAAAATATGATCAAGGAAAACAAAGTTTAACACAGCACACATTAGCTAGGATTTCTGATATGCATCATATGAAGATTTAATTTTTATGTTCTATTATCCACATTCCAAAGCAATGAAATGGCAGTGGTTACTTTTAAGTACTGTGTGTGTATATTTACTTATATATTTATTTATATATAAAAGTAGGTATCACAAATATTTAAAACTTTTCCAGAGCAAGGTATTCATCATAACTGATATGATTTCTGGGTTATTCTCCACCCTCACCCATCCACATCAATATCACCTGGATGAATGCTTTCATGGACTGGTATCTGAGAACTGAATTAAATTCCTCATTCCAAGAGCATTCCAAAAAAATAGCAGCATTGGCTAGAATGATTATAATGCAATAATAGTAACTCAAAATCTCCTACCACTCCAGAATGCAGCTGTAGTCATCCAGAATTCATCCTTCAGTTACGCAGAGTTCATTGATGGACAGTCTTAGGCTTTGAGCGCTGGTGGTCTGCCTTCGTCACCCAGGTGTCATTTTCAGTTTAATTACAGAGAATATACTGAAATTAAGCAACTCATTATTTTTCCTGCTAGAAGGAACCACACTATTCATACATGCTTTACAAGACAGGACAGTCATGGTTACCAGTATTCGGTCTTCACAAGTTGCACAGCAGAGCACCAACACATCAACAAAAAGCCTATTTACTCAAAAACCAGATCTCCAATGCAAAGCTCACAGAAGACACAGTAAATATCACTAACACATTTTTATGTCAAAGTAGCAGATTTAGCTGCTAAAGGACACAAAAGGGACTCAGCAAGGTCTTGGATCAACATTAAAAACCTTGTCTTGATGTGGCTCTGCAGAAACCCCACCCGTGCCCACACACTCCACACTGCAGGCTTACCTGGACAAACGGCTGCGCTCTCCCCATGGCACACGTGCAAAATTAAGAAGAGACGCCCACTCAGGATCATTCTTGTGCTAGCAATAATTTCATCAATCAAGAGTTCGTAGTGAAAAGTTTCTAGTGCAAGAAACTTTGTAGCGAAAAGAAAAATTTTCCCATTAAAAACCTCATTTCTAAATTTCCATCTCCTATGCTATGCAGGATGGAGATTCATATTCCAGACAAATCTTAATAATATTACTAATATTCTGGACCTTTCAGTTGCTAATACATGCAAACATCTTTCCTGGGGTTATTTCACTTCTAATGGCTTCAGAGGCTTTAATATATTGGGGGGAATCCTTTAAATAGCTTACATTTTCTTATCTTTAATTGTTAACCATTTTTTCTCCAATATTTTCTAAATTCTCTCTCATTTCTCTTATCCCTCCATATCTTTTACAAAGAGAAGGAATATTTCATGAGACTGCTTATTACAACAAACTGTTTTGCACCTATCATCAATCGCTTTTAAAAATTATTGATAAGGCATTGATTGGTGTTAGTTCTGGCATTTTAACTATCAGGAAGAGTTTAGTAACAATTTTATAAATTAGAATAAATAATTCTTTGATTAATCTCTTCCCAAGCGCAGGAAGTTATACTAAAAAACAAAAAAAAAATGTATTCAGACAAATGGTGCTCAAGCCTTCCGTCCTATCCTATAAAGAAAGAAATGGGGCTGAAGGTGCAAGACCTCTTCTAATCTGCGTTGAAGTTACATCAGAGTAACAACTTTACAGAACAGCAGAGCTCTCCAAGAAAGGCAGGAGGTCAGTATGACCTAATCTTGCAGGATTACACCTCATTCAAATGCATTCTCACAGGCAAAACTGTGGAAGAGTCAATCTAGGCATTGGATCATCTTCATGAAATCAACAGGCAACTTCCCCACAAAAATTATCTTTATTTTAAAAGGAACTGAAACCAGACAACAGAAAGCAACAAAGTTACATACAGTGCCGGACAAAATCTACCATATACGTTTTCCAAGAACACTTGAATCAGATTCTGATATATGTTCTTCTGAAAGGTAAAAATGTCACATCATTATTAACAAAAAAAAATTAAATGTCAACAATCTTAATCAGCTTATATTTTGCATTGTTTGGATGGCAGTAGATTGGTAACTTGCCTTTTTCTACTCACCCTTAACACTGAAAGAAAAATGTGGACAAAAAAATTCCAAGTCAGAAGGCCCTAAAGAACAGTGTCTTCTTTCAAGGCCACATAAAAAAGCCTGAAGGCAAGGGCATCTTTTAAATAAAAATCTCTAACAACTGTATTATTTCATGCGTCAGAAAAAATACTATCAAGAAAGAAAAAAGAAAAAAGAGGAAATATATTAAAAGCTTGCCCTCCCTAAGTTCTATGGACGTTCAGATTTAGGGCATCCTGTAGAGGAGAAGGTGAGTGTCTAGGAATAGACACACCATGTATCAGGACTCCAATTCCAAACTGCCTTCAGTACAGCAGTTCCTGAAATACAGAGCACCAATCTCCAAGTAACAACATGGGGTAGGATCAAAAATTATTTTGAGACAGTTTGTTTGAAGCTGAAATGGAAAATTAATCACGTATGGCAAACAATACAGATATAGGTATTCCCTACGGCATTGGGATAAGCCATTTCTGAACCACGAGACTAAGGGCAACACCGAATACTTTAAGTTATAGGCAGCTCCTCTAAGGGGCTGAACACCATTCAGAATTAATTACCTCAGAACTGATGACATACAACACTAGGCCACTAAAGGGACCCTTTTCTTATATATACATAAAGCAAGAAATTCAGAGGAGTTCCATATAAAGAAGGGAATGTGCATAACTCAAGATGTAGTGTAGGATAGTTATATTGCCTCAAAGAGTTCTGCTAAGTACACTTAGTTTCCAATTTAAGGAAGGGTCTATTCTAATATAGAAAGCTTTAGATAAAACTTAGCAATTGCAGAATAACTTGAAAATACATCCAGCTCTACATCCTCCTGCATATATCTAATCACATTGAATAGATTAAAAAATTGTATGTTTTGTAAACCAAGTAAAGAGTGTTAGAATAGAATTTTCACACCCAGGAGCTGGTTACCAAATGTTCACCCATTTGTCAGTGGATGATATTAAAAAATTCATACTAATGGTTATGGCAACAAGATGACAATTTACACCAGTGCTGCATGTTCTGAAAGGTACTCAGTTTTAATTATCATTAATTGCTACCACCTATCATACCTCATTCTATGCAAGATACCACACCAGCTACCAATCCATAAACAATAATGTTTCACATACCTCATAGAGTAGCTTAAAACACATCATGGTATGAAATAATTTGTATTACATAGTAATTTAATCCCTGGCCACAGGGTTAACGTTGGACAAAGTCTGGAAACTTTTCCAATTTGAATTACATACATTAACTTTGCCACACACCACAGCACTAATGCATGTATTACATCAGACATGCTCTAATTTAAAATCAAAACAAAAAAAGTTGTTGCAAAAATACATGTCACCAATGTGGAACACATTCAAGATTGTATAAAAAGTACTGAACTGATATCCCAAAACAGGTATATTTAAGCAGTACATAAGGAAAGATTAGTTTTAATATGAAACAGTCATTTAAGTCACATACAGCATGATAAGAAGCATGACTTCTTTTTTAAAAATGTTACACCAATACTGCCAGGCAATGGTTATTTATAAAATGAAGGGGACATACTCAATGCAGATAATGGGTTATTGCATTAAGGAGAATAAAGACAAATGTTAAAAAGGTGCTACATTTGAACACCACTGATTTTGTAAAAATGTCAAACCATAAAAGTATTTCACGTGCAGACATCACAGGCCCCAAAGTGCAAGCACTTTGAAACATCCTTGACTGTGTGCATGCAGTTCCATTGACTTCATTAATTCTCATATGCTTGAAATCAAGCCTGAAAAATGTGATTTCAAAACTGGTTCTTAGATTAAAAACTTCAGAGGTCACAAAGTGTAATATTCTTTCAGAAGCCCCCAAAATTATAAATTTTGTTTTAAGTAGAGCAAACTTCACTGCTTTTCTCTAGTTTCTTTAATCTGAAGATCTCAAATAATAACTAGGCCTCTAAACACCCTCAGTGAGTAAGCATTAGCCCAATCTTCTGAAAGAGGCGACTGAGGCAGCCACAGTCAACCTGCCTGTCTCAAGTTGGAGAAGAGATCAGTAAAACAGCAAGAAATAGGATTTTTGGTATCTGCCCTCTAGCCAATATACAGCACTGTCACTTACCCAATAGAACAAATGTTTTAAAGACAAAATTACTTTTAAAAGTGGTCACCAGCAAAAAACCCCTAAGCATTAAGGACAGTGCAATCCAGTTTATACCTATTTATTTCAGCCAAGGGAGGATAAAAAAACCACAACAACAAAACAAAACCAAATCATTTTGGGCAACACAGGCTGCATTTCTGACCATGACAAGGAGCTATTTAAAAGGGACATGGGCAAGTCCCATAAAAATGTTAAGGTTTGCAAGACTTACAAAATCTTTGCAATATTTTTCGTGTGCAGCACCAGTACAGTCTAAATCACTAGTAATGAAAGAAGCACATGATAGCTCAATACAAATTGTTTCATGTAGAGTGTTACAAAAACCCTCACCTACTCTAGTCAACCCTCCCTCCCTCCCTCCCACCCTTCTATAACTAACTTCTAATTCTAATCAGCTGACATTTTCCTAGGACCTTACTAATTAAACATGATTGCTGTTCTTCCTGTGCATACTTGAACTACTACTAGTCAATACATGCAGAGAAAAACGAAATATAACCCACTCTCTAGATAAAGAGTTCACGTATGCCAAGAGTGTATTGGTAGGGTGAGCGTATCGGGACTTCTGGAGATCTTCACCAGTTGTATCTCTATGATCAGTGTGCTAGCAAGTTTGGGGATTGTTGTTCATTTGTTTTTATTTGATATAATTGACATTTGCTAATGCCATGAACTTGCAGGTTAATAAGTGCAGAAAATTTACTGGGTTACAAACCCAACATAGTAACAGTTTAGAAAAACTGAAATAAATTGTTAGAGTAAGTTTCACAAATGCACAATTTAAGGCCTTATTAAATGATATTCCAGTTGATTTTAAGTTTCTAAGAACACTGTATTTAAATACTAATGTCTTGACAGCTAGTCTAGAAAATACTTGCCTAACTTCATGTAGGGTCGAGGAAGAGACTAAGAAATACATGGCTATTTTAAATAAAGTGTCTCCTCCAAAATGTTAAACCATTAATTGGACTTCTGAGAACAAATGCCCCAAATATCTTCTCACAACAGGCACGGGGTGTGGGAAAGGTGATAATATCATCATTGGCAGTTGTGTAGAATTTTCACTGAGCAAATTCTTTTATTTCATTTATGTTGCTGTAGGTGTGAACCAGCTCCACTACCTTAACAGTACATATTGTGGCAGAGATTAAACTGATTCCCAGAGGAACAAATCTATCTAAACAAGATTTGGTTTAATTGCTACTTTAGGTACCAAAAGCAAATTCTAACAGTCTGTCAGTCATTAGGAAAACTACTGAAGAATAAATCTCTTTAATAGAGGTTGTTGCTTCCTTGTTTTTTTGTTTGTTTTTACACATCACACCTCTAACAAAACAAAATTAAGTCTGGTTTCTGTACTAAAGTAAAGCAACTAGTGATGAAAACAGAAGCCCTTGATCTGCTTTACACTTTCTTTACATCTCAATATAGGAAATCCTTAAGATACGAAATATGTCATTTACACTTTAGACATTATTTTCTTTTTCCTGTGAGAGGCAAGACAAAAAAAGGGGGCAATACTGCACTTACCCAGCAAAATTTTTCACTTTTAAAATAAACCAAGAAAATGCAGGAATGTACCACAGTAGAGCCACTGAAACCAAACACAGTGGTGAACTAGCAAACAGGCCTCACTTTTCACTCATTAGCATAGCTCATCATAAAAACTACCTCTTTACTTAGATAACTCTATTCTAAGTTCCTACATCACTCATCCTCACAGATCTGAACACTTTATCCCTTTAAGGAACGTGACTAGCACCTGTAAGCTTGGCATATGATTTAACTGCTGTTTAAAGACTACGTTTCCAGCACAGTGATGCGTATTACAAGCAGAGTCTGTTATTACAATGCCTCCTTTTATCAAGTCAAAACAACATTTCTCTCTAAAGAAACACTTTCAGTTGCATATGCAACTTTTCTCACACTAAGGCTGAACTGTTCAAGGCTAGATGTTTCCTCACATTAAAAAAAGAAGGGGAGTTATTTTTGTGATCAAGAATAAGGTCAAATTACCCATATTAAAATAGAATTCTTAGCATCACACATGAAGCTCTAGTGCCATTCATACTTGTCAGTAGGATATCAGGTTTAACAAAGAAGCTAAACTTCTGATTACTTACTCCTGAAGTGAGCTAAACTCACCTAATATGAAAGCTGTATTTTTTAATTCACCCTAGATTTCCCACCCCCTGGCTGCAAGACTGGCTGAGGCAGTGGTGGGAATTTAGTTTTAAGACTTTGCTGGCCAACTTGTCATGCAATCGAGAGCCTGTGCAGGGCACGCTCCCTTGCCTTGCACCCTCCTCCATGCCCAGTAGACTGTGTAAGCTCAGGGTGAGTGAGCAGGTTCTAGCTGAAAGCCCCGGAAGACAGGCAGGATTTCCCACGCACTAGTTCATTCACAATTCTTCGGCAGCACCGAGGCAGGGGACCGGAACCATCAGTGAAAAAGGATGAGAGAGGTGCATGACTGCACAGCCATGGCACATGCAGACACTGTATCCTAATGCATGTGCTCAAGATAAATGAATTAAGGTTACATATGCAACCCTAGTTTTGGCATTCTCTAGATTTAAAGCACTGGACTTCATAAACTTGATTTGTTCTTTTTCCAATTTCATCATATTTCATAACTATTTCCAAGTACTGCAAGACCCAGCAAGAGCCTTCAGCAAGTATTTGCCGAGAAGTGAAAAGAGATTATTGCCTTTTCAAGGAAATAGAAATGTGTGAGAGTTAGCGGGTTTCATTGTGTTACTAAGTATGAATTCATCAATTTTTGAATAGCATGTTAATGCTTTACTTCAAAAAATAGGAAAAAGCACATACAAAATTCTCTGTATTTACCCTAAAATAACAACTATTAGTACTGCACATTCCTCCATGTCATCTCCACTATATTCAATGAAAGGCTAGCAAGAACATCAACAGACATTCATGCCAAAAAAAAAAATGTAATGAGTACTTGCAAATATAGTACCATTAAAACCAAGCACTAAATGCTAGTGTTAGTTAACACATTAATACTAGCAAATTAGGGCTATTCATACAGGCACATTTTTTCCTTCAATGAAATTGTCAATGCACATCCTACTTCTGATCAATTGTCAGTTACAGTTTAATCAGAAACAAAAAAATATTCCATCCTGTAAAACATTTGCACACATAAAACTAAGAGTACGAAAGCTGAGATGGAAGTTTTTGAATGAAAAGAGACTGGGGGAAAAAAAAAAAAGATGACAGCAATCAAACACAACTGATTGTCTGCAGAAAGTGAAGTATCCAATTTGTAACCAAAACTTCATGGAAAATATTTCATCCACTCCCACCATTCCAGGCTGTCAGCCTTCTGTGTTCAGCGCAGGTGGTCCTGCCGTCTCTCTCGTGCGCATTAACTGGACATCCTTGTCAGCCATGCAGGTATCACAGCCCCAGACTGCCGACGCCTCTGCCGTCAGCAGGCCATACGCCGACTCCGTCATGCCTGTACATATCCGATGGAACCACTTCTGACAGGAGGCTTCGCACAGGATGGCATCCTGGTCATCGTTGACTTCATGTGTACAAATTCCACATGGGTAGACAGGCTCGGAGGAGGAGTGGCCGTGACGGCTGGGATGAAGGGGTGTTTTGCTGCTCTTTTCAGAGTTGCATCCTTCAGCAGCACCTCGAGGCTGGCGGGACTTGCTCTGAGTCCCATTTGAATGGCCAACGTTGGTGTTATCAGCACTATTGGAATGGCTATTATCCTGATTTACCACATTGTTTCGAGTAACGTTTTTTAGGTCACTGTTAGCTTGACTCACAATGTCCTCTGTCCTGTGATGATGCTGATGAGCAGCAGTGTTCTGGCTGGATGCTTTGCTTGCACCTTGATTAAAGTCTTGCTTTTGTGCTGATGATTTTGTCTGGTTGTACGTGTTTGGTGGAGGAACAAAAGAATGGTTTGACTCTAGCTGAGAATTTGGAAAATTTGGATTGTTTCCGGGACCAAAATTGGATGGCACATCAGGGTGAGGTATCTGACCAGAATGGCCAAAGTTCTCCCCAGGATTTGGCCTGAAATGCTGAGCAGGCATACTGACATTTTGATTTATCTGACCACTACTGTAAGGGGGTTGATTCCCAAAACCTGGGTTATCATGTGGACCAAAGCTAAAAGAGTGGGGTCGACTAAAACCCATGCCCACAGGGTTTTGAGGAAGAGGATGTGGTTGGTTTCTGAGAGAGTAAGAACCACCATATGGCGAGGACACTCTGGGCAGCATGTGAGGTGGCATTCTGAAAGTGTTATAGCCTCCAAAGCCAGGATAACCAGGATTACTAAAATATGGATTTCCTGAAGGAAGTGGTTTATAAGACACAGTATTATAGTTGTCATCAAATGGATTTGCAGCTACAAGGTGGTCAGAGCTTGGATTCGGCGGTGGAGCATATTCAGATGGAGGAGGAAATGATGATCCCTACAAATATTTTAAATACATTTGAATTAGTTTTAGCATTTCCCTGCAAGACAGACCAGCCACAAAGGTCCTGGATCAGCAATACTACTGCTGAAAGAACTGTTCAGCTGTTGTGTAAAACTCACCCACTGTACCCTGCCAGGCTGTCTGAAATTTCAGTACAGAAGCAAGAGAGGAGTTTGGGCTCCAGATAACATGGTGATTTATAGTAGTCTCAGTGTTTTAAAAATTCTGCAGTTGCACAACCTGCTTCTGAAAATACCACTTGATATTTGACTTCTATTTCTTAATCTTTTACAAAAGACAAGCAATACAGAAAGCCACATGTCACAAACACATGCACAAAGCATGTCCAAATGTTGAAGAGCAGATTTAAGCATTCCCATAGTTTCATTTTCGGTTCACATTACTGAATATACATCTCTTAAGACACCCTGCTTCTACTAGGATATAAACCTAATGTAACTATGACCCTAAAAAAAGGCATATAGAATATAGGAGTCAACAGATTGGAATTTTCTATATTCTGTACAATATTCTACATTCTGTATATTTCTATACCAAACAGAGGTATCCCTTATGAGCATTCAGTGATTGTGGACAGGCTGCAACGCATAGTCAGTAGGTATAAAATACAAGGATTATGCTCTGGTTACAGAGCATAATCAAGTGTTTAACAGAGCCCAGAAGCTGTTTAGATGTCACCAGAGTGGCTATACAATTGAAATTCATTCTAGATTAGCCTGGAGTCTGATGGGCTCACCCTCACACTAACTGTGCTCATAGAAAGCATTTTCTCCTAAGTACTAACAACCTAAGACTGAACATTTATTTAAAAAAAAAAAATTTGCTGCACTGCAAATTTTGAACCTAGTAAGAAAAGAACAGAAGCGAGTCCGCATGCCCTCTGCAGTTATTACTATTCCAGAACACAAGGAAAGCTCCACCAACAAAGAGGTCTGAAACCTTTTAAAGTAACTGAATATTTCTCAGAGCAGGTTTCACCACGACTACTTTAAAACAAAACAAAAGAAAACAGATCCACATCTCAATGGACTCTGGATAGGCCTAACAAAATGATTGACTGACCTGTGTAAATAAGGTTACTCTCACTGGGCAGTACCACATTAACAGAAACTCTCACTCAAAGCTGAACAAACACACAACAGAAAATACTGCACTACAGATATCCAGTTGCTTAAGATGTTTTGTATTCAGGTTTTCTTTCCTGGAAAGAAAAACTGCATAGAAACGTCAAATTCAGATTCACTGGAAAGGAGCTGTACCTGCCTCACAGCTTTGGCTTGAAATTCACTTGGGGAGTACGCCAAGAATTTGGTCAAAGCATTAATGAACTGGTCTGATTCATTAGCCCACAAACCTACACATACAGAAATGAAAGTAAGGAGAGAAGTAGTCTCATGGTAACTACTCATGCTGTACAGACTTCTACCAATGGCTATAAAGTCATTAAAAAGTCTGTCTCAGAATCAAATCCATATGGTAAAAATAGAAGTTGCTGCAGTCTCACTGTGCTCCACTCTTTATAGGTCTTTGGTAACCTACAGAGATTAAAACAACTTCAGTGCAAATAACTAGTATTAGGAAGATTTCAACTTCACGGTAAAACTGGAGTATTTTGTACATGGCTGCTACTTGTGACAACAGATTGATAATTCTTAACAATGCAAGGCAGTCATACCAGCAAACAGCATTTGAGTGCATCATTTATTAAGGAATCAAAATAAGCAAAGGGAATTTACCTGTGTATTTGCTTTGCGCTTTTTCTTATCAGGGCTCCCAAGCTGAACTCCTGGTCCTCCTAACCCATCCAATCCACTGTCACCACCTACAAAATTTCAATCAGTGCAGTAGTGCATTAGTTTTCCTACAGACCATACTGCAAGTTTGCCCCTGCCTGCCGCAGCAACAGATATCTGTTACAAATATCGAACTCGCATTCATTAACTCTGGTGCCTTGCACTGCAAGTCCTTAAGGAGCAAACATCTGGAGGTAAGTTAACATACCTCCTCCTCTCTGGCTGTCTTGCTCTAGTACCACTTCAACGTCCAATTCATGCACACTATCATAGGAAAAAACCTTTCAATTTATTTTATGTTTATCTGCCCCTTGGTTCTTAACAACTCCACTTCAACAGTTAGAAGTATTTCTTGTTTGCATAACTCATAAAACTTTCAAAGGAACTGCATAAAGCCATGCCCAAGATTCACCTCTTATTTAACTTACACAGACACAGCATTTATCAAACTCACTGTAGCAACACACGACAGTGTGTTCCAATCCACCATGAAGGAAAAGCAAACAGCAGTATATTCATGAACAAAAAGCACTGAAAATCTGCCATATTGTTTAGACAGATCTAAATTTCACTAAATGCAAGACTTGATCAAAGAAAAAGACACCTGCCAAAAATGAGAGGGGCTCTAAGTAAACCTGCCCTACTCTGCAGAAACTTCATGGAATAACTGAGCAAGGCTCTGGCACCAAAAGAAGTAATGAATGTTCATTTCATTGGGCACTCAATCAGACTTCACCCTGAGCAATACAATGAGGTATCTGTACTTCACCTGGGACTCTTCTTCACCTTTCGTAACACTGAGACAAGCTCTCAAAGTTGTATAAATCGTGGATTTAATTTTTAAATCCCTAGTTAGACCATAGATGAAAAAAATAATTAAAAAATCTAGTACACTCATTATCCCAGTCAGTCTGTCCTCATGAGGCTCAAGTGAAATTGCCATCGCATGGGAATGCAAAGAAAATCCTGAGCTGAAGTATGAAATCATTATCAGGTTGTATGAGACCAACACATATTAAGATAATAACATCATCACATTAATAAGTTATGTTAATTCTTTTTTTCCCCAGGCCAATTAAGATAAAAAATTATTTGCTCTTTTATATATAGTAAGACTGTAAAACAATAAGCAGGCAATCCAACTTAAAAATGTTACTGTTTTTTGTTTAAAACTCATATTCAGAATAGAAGTCAAACTTTGCCAAGATGCAAGCACACAGCTGAACACACAGGTCTTTATTACCAAGAGCAACCTGAAGGTAACTGAATTATCAACAGTATTATGCAAAGCAGCATATGACATTACACCGCTCTGTGTTAGACAAGTGTTCCCAGCAGACAGGTAAACCAGCTTTAGGACTATTCAGTAAGTAACACAAAATCTCTCCTCACTGACAAGAAGCAGATCTACTGCACACAGACCAAAATATCCAACTGTTATTTCAAATATTCCCAATCAAAGGAGGCCTGGCAAATTTTCACTCCTGGTACTTCCTTCCGCCCTGCCTTCTTTTTTTGGAAGGAAACTTTTTTTGGAAGGGAACTTACCAGTCGTACCTCAAGTCACAATCCAGTTCTGCCTCTGCTTTAGTTAAGTTCCTTTTGGCTTTAGCTGTCACTGATGAAATTCAATTTCATTTTTCATTATACATAAGGAAGATAAATGGACATCCCAGATCAACACCTGTCAAATTTTAAGTCTGAATTTCAAAGACAAGGGCATGAAGGCACCATCAGGTTCTCAAACTCACAGTTGCACCATAGCATATTGTGGTCCAACCTACCATCAGAGAAGCTAGGGATTACTCTTTTCAAGAGAGTCTATTTAGCCTTGTTTTAGAATATTAAATTCTGCATATACTTAATGTGCTATGAAAGATTGCCACTGCATTACCTGTAGGTATTAAACAATCACAGCACAAAGGTTTACATAAAGAATGATGGCAAGTTTCCCTTCAATTTCAACTCTATAAATCATCTTCTTAACAATCTACTTTCAAAACTGTCCCTGCACTTTCATAAGCTTCTTCTCCAGCATTCATATCAGCTTATACTAAATTCAGTGCAAGATTGTACTGTGAACACCAATCCTCACAACTGCATAAAACACACTTCTGTTCATGGCCCCCTAGCCTTAATACACAAATTATGTTAACAACTGATACCAAAATATTACAAATATTCGGATTTCTTTTAATTAATTCAACAACTAGCAGCGTAAACATTAGTAAACCTGTGATCAATAGAATACTGAAGATCACATCCAAATGCTGGTTTACAGTAGCATAAGTTAAAACTTTTTAAAATTATGTATAAATTCCCTTTCAGGGACATAATTCATCAAAAACATAAGCAGATAAATATTAGAATTCCAGTGACAAGTTCCATCACTTTCTACCTGAATTACTTACATGGGTGAAGCCATTCATATGCCTAGGTTTACAGAAGTGAGTCCTGTGTCTGGAAAGGCACAAAGCTTTTGTATTTTCAGTTCTAGCTGTGTGAGGCCAGTGATTTGATTCAGCCCTAAGAATTTATATTTTCCCTGTGGATTCTATAATTATTTAATTTATACATGAAAGGAAACAGATTGTTAGCCCTAGCATACCTCCAAAAAAAGAGTGAATAAGGCTCATTTTCATGCAGCCAAAATAAACTTTCCACAAAGTCACTTTTGGTGCCTACCACACAGACTTCCAGAAGGTGTACTGAACATTTTGGAGCGCTGCACAAATGAAAAATTATTTTATTGTTTTTCAGGCAAAAATACAATCCTTTTGACTGGGACATCAATTATCCAATTGATCTAAATATATATCCAATAACTATTCCCCTATTTAGCTACCGATAAAATTTCTTTCAGGCATTCACATTTCGGCAAAGAAGAGATAAGCCCTGTATTCTTTTTTACGTCGTACATACACAAGATGGACATTTTTAGTGTTAGTCAGGAGAACTGAACTTCTAGTTTTGTTACATATTAAGAGATTATTACTTGGCATGTAATTTATGCCATATTTAACATACTGCAGATACACTGTACTCACTGAAAAATCTCTGTCTGGGTTTCCACAGGATGGACACCAGAGTCTTTCTAAATACTGCTTTATCCCAGTAATAACCTTTTCCCAAGAAACAAAAATTGCTAGATAAACTTTTCCTTATGGACAGAGAACTAAAACTAGTCTAGTTTCAACCAGATTTGGTGAGTCTATTCTGTGGCCCTGATACTATAAGCAGTTTTGCTATTAAGTGGTAATCGCGTGGAACTTGGTGGGTAACTCAAGCACGTGAAACCATATATGCTTAAATATTTGCAGAATCAAGGCTTGAGAGTCAAGCAGCCTAATGAATCCCAGTTGCCTTTGTAACGCTGCTGTGTGTTTTCTTTCCCTCAAGGTTGCAATCCAGCTGTTACTAGAACAGTTTTAGAAAACCAGACTGTAAATCAATGACAATATGCCCATCGGAACTAGCACCTTTCCCCACTTATCCGACCAGGAAAAAAGCTTAAAACATCCAGAACAATAGAATTCCAGGGGCAAAACAGAAGGCGAGACAAGAGAAGCACTAACTGGCAGATCTGATAATTTTGTCCTCCAACTCAGTCACCCAGCCCGCTGTCTCTCATTCTTTCATTCAGAAAGGCATTTGTGTTTCTGAGGGCTCTAAGGACACAAGCATCGCCACGCAGGCTGATGTGCCGCTGCCATTGAAGTCGGCTGCGCTGCCCAGCTCGGGGGAGACACCGCATTCCTACCCTTCTCCCCACACCTTTCAAAGAAACGCGCTCTTCAAATCTCCCCAGAGCCACACGCCAGCGCTATTAATAAAGAATAATATTTCGGGTTTTTTTTTTCCATTTCCCTAAATGGGAAAGACAAAACCCCGACTAGACGCAAGCACGAGAGCCGAGACCGGAGGGGGGTAGAAGAGCGAACACTCAAGTGTAATTTATGGGCTCTGCATCAGCGCGAACTCGGACATGTGGCACGGCCGCCGTGTTCCCGTGCACCGCCCGCACTATGCCCGCCGCATACTAATGCGCCGCACAGCGCCCGACACCCGGCGGACAGGACGGCC
>VWZG01000390.1:1504240-1594265 GCA_013396735.1 Grallaria varia | reverse complement strand
CCCGTCCCGGCAACAAAGGGGCCGCGCCGGGCCCTGGCTCATCCTGAGCTGACCCCGCCGTGAGGGGAGCCGCCGCAGCGGGCCCGGCGCGCGCTCCCGGCTCCTCACGGGGGTCCCGGCTCGGCCCGTGCCCGCTGCCCGCCCCGGGCTGCGCCTCCAGGGCCTCCCGGCCCGCGGGGCCGCCCCCTGAGGGGCCGCAGCACCGCGCGGGTCCCCCACGGGTGTCCCCGCCAGCCGGGGCTCGGGGCTGAGGGTACGACGCGGGCCCGCTGGTGCCCTCGCGGTGCGGGGGACCCCTCGAAAAGCTCACAGGGGCAGGTGAAGCGCTGGCAGGGTCACTGTGGTTTGGGGGAAGCGCACTCTGCCACAGTTTGCCGTCTGGTGAAGTGGCTGCGTCTCAGAGGTGTTGCATGTGGAGTTCCTGATCTAGATCAAAACTGCCGATCAACTGCATTAATAACGCCTTTGGGTAAGGGTTTATCCTCCCTTAACTGGGATAAAAACGCCCAGCTGTAGAGGATGGGGTTTGCTCACATGCCTGACTTCACAGTCAGTGGCAGTGCTATTTCTTTATATGCCTTCTTGTTAGGTGGATAGTTGGTACTTTTCCAGTATTTGGAACACTTTTGCTGAAGGGAAAAAGTGATGTTTGTATAAACGTTAAGGTATTGATTTGACTATCGTTTTACTTTTACAGCTCTAACTGGAGAAAGTGATTCAATTCATGTCGAATTCAGTCCTTCCCTAGACACCGTTTTTATTTGTCCACAGCCTCTCCCTTTGCAGCGATCACGGAACGCGCACCTCGAAGGACGGCGTTCCGCCTGTACCCTCCCGGGGTCTGCTGCTTCGTGTTGTGTGATCATACTGAAGGGAAGCAGAGCCTGTTATTAGCACAGTGGGTGGGAGCTCGTCTATATTTGGAGGAAGATGTGCCTTATCTGCGAAGAGATTTGCATTTTCTGTGAGGGAGCTTGCTGCAGGCCTGGCTGATTCTCCCAAGGCTGCGTGAGCTTTGTGCACGGCTGCCGCGTAATGGCATGTAGACTGTAATTATGGATGCGCAGATTGATGTCACTGTGTCTATAAAGGTTCCTACGGGGAGACTGTCTGCATCAGAAATGTGAGCTGGGAATTCAGATTTAACCCAGTGCTCTAGTTGCAAAAAAATTATGTGTTTTGCTGTTCAGCCAAATTCAGCTTTAACTTGGTACTCAGGTCTTCTGTAAGCAGTCTGACAATCCTTTTGGATCAACATTACATTTCTAAACCCTCACTGAAAAGAGCTGATGTAGTGTCTGAAAGAAACTATTTCACTGGCTCCGGTGCCTACACCAGTGTCTGAAATACTCCCCAGAAGTCTGTGGAAATTCTCATTATCTGTGGAAGTTCTCATCACCACTATTCACAGCCTGATAAGCCTCACTGCTCATTGGTTGTCCTTAAAATTACTCCTCTTCCTCTCAAAAGCTGGCATTAATTAAGAAATCTTAGGGGTAGCTGGCAGCAACCTTCCAACACCTAAGCAGAAGTTACCAAGAAAAGAGAGACACAGCTCTTTACAGAAGACTGTGACAGAAAAATGAGACTCAATTTCAAATAACCTTCCAGCTGACTGGGGATGGAGGTTATTTTTCTGAGGCTAAACAAACTTTGGGACAATAAACTAAAGAATTTATAGAATCTCCATCCTGGGAACTTTTCAAGATTGCACTGGGCAAAGCCCAGAAGAGCCTGGCTCAAGTTCAGGCTTAACTTTGCATTGTGCAGGAGGCTGGACTCAAAGTCAAAACTTTCAAGGTCCTCTGAACTGCAATAGTTCTGTCATTCTGAAATAATTTTCCTTATTTTAGCAATAACCAACCACAGAGAAAGCTCTTCCTTCCTGCTGGAGTACTCAGTTGTGAACAAATACTGTTGTTCGGTATTTCAGAACTCACCCTGATTGTGAAAAGGGTGGCTTTGATGAGGTAACAGTAACTTCAACCAAGTGACTCGGACCTGAAACTGTTATTAAGTATAGAGGAGCTGGTTCTATAACTTCTAGGTATTCTTCTGGATTCTGGTTGAAAAGAAGGCTATTAAGAGTCTTTCTGTACAAACTACCAGAAGGCAAATAAAGTTTTGGGTTTTTACCAATCATTGTCATAGCATCTGAACATGGAACATTGCATTACAGTTTCAGGAGAGAAATACCAATGAGACATGGACACACAGTAGAGCATTAATACTTAAAGGGGTTTTATTGCATCTTTTCACATGTAACTACTGCATTCTCAGGAGCAGAGAGTAGCAGAGCATAGAAGCCTATTTTGACAACATATGATTTTATGCAAATGTGCTGACGGGAAAAATAAAACACCTCAGAGAAATTTTGTGACGTTTATGGAATGTAGAAAAGGAAAAAGTGAAAGACTGTTTGAGATGATAAATACAGAGGAATAAAATTTGGAAAGAAAAAAAGAAAGCATGGCATCAGAAAAAAAAAGTCAGAAACTGGCTGAACTGTGTAACTCTGCCACTTCTAGTACCAGGGGAAATATAGAAGTTCTTCTCTCGTGTAAGCCATAGATGTTCTAAAATAAAGCACACAGAGCTTTACTGTGATCTATTAGCTTGTAGCAGGAGATTCCCTACACAGCAAGACAGAAATGCACCCCTGTGCAGCAGACGTGGACCAGGGAGTCCAGCAGGATCTGTAGAAGGGCAGTGCCAAGGTATGGCATCCAGCAGTACTTCTGCAGCTATTCTGGCATATGGACACAAAAGCTGAGTGGCCAGTAGTCTCTCACATCGGGACAGAAAGTGTTGAGCTGGTAAAAAGGGACACCCTTAAGGAAATCTTGCTATAGTCTTAGCTCATAACAGTATTCCAGCATCAGTAGATTTGATTCCCCCACCTGCTGTGAGGGCAAAAACTACAATCATTCATTTTTCTAAAAGGCCTTTTTTTCATGTTACACAAATTATACAATCCTTATTACCCTAATTATACAATCTTGTACATGTTTCACAGTACTACTGTGATAAATAGGACTGTTTATCAAGGTTGGAGGGAGATTCTGTCAGGCCTGAGACAGCACTAAAAATCCAGTTGTGTTGTTCTGCTGGAGTTACGCGTCTTTCTGCAGACTCATTTGTTCTCCTCCTCCACACCTCCCGTTGTTGGTAGTAAAACTAAACATGTGCGTGTTTGTAAGCTGCACTGAGATGTGCTTCTAAGCCTTTTTAGTCTGGCTGGTTGTACAGCTGATACAGCTCTGGGAAAATGTGTTAACCAGGTCCCTTGCGGGTCTGTCAGATGTAGAGCATCTCTGTGCCCATCTGAGGGGTTGTAACTGTAAATGAAACAGCCTGAGCACAAGTCACTGAAGCTATTTCAGTGCAAGCTGCTCGCCTGCTGGTGAACACTACATCTGTTATGGTGATGTAAACCAGGTCTCACCAGCCCACGTCTGTTTTGTTTCTGCTTTTAATCAACAAAAATTAAAACTGTCTAAACTTCTGCATTAGCCATTCAGCCACATAATATAAAGTACAAAACAAAATCTAATTAATTTTTTATTCATGTTTCAACTTTAATCTGAAATAAATACAAAGGTGTTAATAGGGGAAAAGTGCAGCATAGATTGGTTTGTGAATTAGCCCAGGAAAGAATGTAAGATTTTTTTCTGTAGGCCATTGCATTAGTTTTCTTCCGTGTGATGCAAGTCTGAGAATGACCATGCCTTTGTCTAATCACAGCACAAATCATTGGCTGATGAAACATTTTTCTAAGCGTTGCAAGACAAGTTTTTAGTGGTCTGATCAAAAAATGTCTCAGATATGTGTACAAAGGGCACTCTAGTGTCATCTATACTGGAACAACATTTTTGAAGTTCAAAGAAAGCTCTTGGTTCTGAAACTTAGCAAGACTAATCGATTTCTTTGGTTTTTTGAATGCACTTTTTTAGCTTACAGTTAAAATATGTGTATGCTCAAGTATTTCAGAAAAAAAAGCAACTTTTATGCACTCAGATACTCTTGCCAACAATATGACTTATAAAGGTAAAACCTACAATTTTCCAAAAGTTTTAAACTATAAAATTTTATATCCAATATATAAAAAGTAATATCTAAACAATTAAAATATGAAGATGATATTCACTTTCTAGGAATTTAGGTTTCATTACTGTATTTATATATACCAAAGTACAAAAGTTTTCACTTTTGAAAGAAGAAATCCTGTGTGTGTGTGTATATATATATTTATATGCACTAAAAAAACCTCATTTGATCTTCAAGTCACCAAGGAACATAAGACCTCTATAATATGTAAATGGGAACTTTCAGTTTGCCATGTTAACACCAATATAATAAATTTTATAAAAGGACAAATCTATATTTAACAAACCTTTGTGGGCTCCTCTGCAAAATGGACTACTACCTACTCAGAGGTGGTCGCCTGTTGAGCAGCGAGTAGTGAAATGGGGACACTCTGTGGGGAAAGGAAAGAAATGCAATTTCTTGCACTTTCTGGATCACCGTCTTGAATCCTTTGTATTTTCCTGTTTATCATGGTCTGATGAAAAGAGAGGCAAGCATTGAATTTCTGCACTTCATCACTTACATAACCCAAAGTGAAAGAAAATCTGTCACAAATATTGTTAGAAAATCCAGTAAAAGAACTCCACTATGAAATCTCAGCATTCTGACATCCTTTAAGAGGAGATAAATCCAACTTAGTTAACCTCTTTTGTTTATTGTGCAACAAAGGTAGGGAAGAACACAAGAATAGATAACTAAATATGCCTAAGTACTCTGTGACCTAGTTACATAGATGCTGCACTCACCCATTACAATTGAGAGCAGCTTCCTTAATCCCCACGCTAAAATTCACATGGAATCCCAGATTTCAAGAAAAGAATGTGGAACTAATTATTTAAAATATATGCACTATCTGTCCACAAACACCAAACCGGATTAAATTCTTGATACCTTGTAGGAGTGATTCCAAATCTGAAATGTAGAGGCAGAGGTTTTAGGATACCACACATGTTCCTACAGGGATCCTATCATTTAGTTATCTGCAACTGCAGGGCTCGGCTCTGAATTTTGGCCCAGCTGAGCTACAGAAAAGAAACACCATCACAAACTCTTAAAACCTTGCTGAATGCTAAACCAAGTTGCAGAGTGCTCCTATTAAAAGGCTGTTTCCAGTCAATCCAGCTATAGATGGCAACCTCATAACTTGGGCTGAGTCTTCTAAACCGTGGGATATGGCACTGCTGGATGCTGGTGTGCTGGTCCTATCTCTGGCCAATGCTCAAAAGCCTCATCAGGAGGTGATCTCACAGCTTTTACAACTGACAAGTGAACTCCTGGGTACTGACAGTGATTATAGGCTGTGCTATAATGGCTTCTAACATGCTGGCAGTCTTTACTGATTTTTTTCTTACCCTGTGTAGATCACAAAGCTAGAGGTGCAGTATATTAAAAATGAGAGTGCTTTCCTCTTTAATATTGTTATTTTTCTGTAAAGTGCTGTAAATGCCAGTATCAGAATTCTTCGTATGATGAACAAGAGGTTGTCTGGCTTTTGATTTGGCAGAAGAATTTTAATTGAAATACATGGAACTCAAGCCTGGAGTTAACTTATCCTTTGAAGCTGGAAATCTCGATCTCAAGGGATTCATTCTGTCTTGACTGTGGGTTTTGTGTAAAGCAAAGACAGATTGTTTTATTTGGTAGAGACTGAGCAAGCTGTTACTGACTTTTAAATATTCAGGATCTATTCCAAAGCATGATGGTTGCTGACATGAATAATTTTAATGGAATTTTTTTCTTTATTTTACAGTCTTGCTGTAAACTATCTTACTTCCAACTTCAGTTGTGTAACCTAATATAGGGAAGGCTAAGAGCAAGTAATTCAGTGGGATTGTTTTAGGCTAATAAATCTGTAAACTGCACAAAGTGAGGAGGCAGCATAGAGTGCGCTAAGTCACTCATCCCCTGGTGATAGTTTTCAGCAAATCAGAGGGGTTAATCTCCTATGCCAGCACACCAAAATGCAAATTGTTAAAAGGCTGTAGTGAGCTGTAGTGTATACAACACTTTTCCTGCTTTCATGTGGTGCAATTGCTTGGCAGCCTCATCAGAAATCTGCTGCTTTACTCATGAAAATCATTTTTTCCCAGTGTATTGCCATGCAGATAAAAGGAAATTCAAAACCATTCTATTAACATGAACTCTGGGGAGTCCCCAGTCTATTCCAGCTAAAGTAGAATGCATTGCATTGGGCACTGATGTAAAACATCCCATGGCATAGTGTAATAGGAAACATTGTCTTTTTGTCGCCCACAGAAATTCACTTCCACCCTTCAAAACTGGGTGATTACAGTATCTAGCATCCCCTGGACCCACCTGGAATTTTGGTCCAGTGACACTTGAACCATCTTTCCAGTGAAACCCTGAGAAACTTGGACCACTTGGCAGCACTGCCAGAAAACCATCACAGCTGGTTCTTGCAGACCTAATGGGGGTTCCCACCCAGCAGGATGGGCAGGAGCCCCTCAGAGAGCAGCTGGCAGCCCCCCAGGCCTCTCTTGCCAGCCAAGGGAGATCCTGTGGACTAGAGGTACCCATGCACGGTATCCTTTTCACTGAGGCACAGCTAGTTTCTGAATTATTTACATTTCCTGTATGTCTTTATGATGCATTTCTGTGTAAATAAGATTTAAATTATGGAATTTAAATAAAGCTTATGGTCCACTTTCAGGTAGAAACAATATGATATCTCTCTGTCAAATCTGAAGGTGTTTACCTGGGGCTCTAGCATGCACATATGTGGAGAGAGAGGGCTTCAAATACCATCTTCGCTGTGTGTGGAGGAAAAGGTGAAGCCAAGTTTTAATACAACAGGTATAGAAAGAGTAGGACCCTGCAACATGGACAGCAGCAGCATTAGCACCTACAGCTTCTCTCTTACTGACAAAGGGGATGCTCTACTGTCCAGCAACCAACAGAGTCCACGACTGCAAATGAAGGAAGAAGGGGAGACAGACTGGGCTGCACAGTGCCAACATGTATTAGAAATAAGATATGGCAAAGTTTAATCCTACTGAAAAAAATGCTTGTGCATCCCCAAACAGAAAACCCAACTGGATTTACATGTAAATATTCAGAGACATAACTTAGGGAATAAATGAAAGGAAAGGAGATGTCTTTTTTTTTTCATATATAACAAGATGTGAAGTCTGGCTCTAGGTGCAAAGGAGATTCTTGCCCCTGTTGACCTTCTAATGCTAAGGCATTGGTGCTTTTATCCAAAACCAGATAAACAAGACTGCAGATTGATGTCACTGATAACTAAACAAACAAACAACACTGCTGTCATTTCAGGTGATGTGGCCATTCAGTGTAAGTGGCTCACAGCACTCCCCTGTCTGAAGCAGACTGCAGGCAGGTAGCACAGCATCAGACCACAAACCAGGGCTGTTTCTAAGCTTTCTTTTCCAATAATAACTCCTTGAAAGATGGAGCTTTACAGTTTATTTATTGCTGATGAGAATAAGAATTATGGACTGTAAAATGAACCTGTACTAAACCAGCGGCAACCTAACTAGGAAATGCAGTTGGTTCCTGTTCTCACCTAGAGAAAGAGCAGCATGTCTGGTGGACTGCACTGGTAGAACTTTTGTATCACTGCACAGTCCAAGACTGACTGTTATTTGAAATTAGTTATCTTTTTAGAATTTATTAATTTTTTACAAATACTCTCTTAAAATACTTTATCATATTTTCAGCATGGGTCTAATTGTCTCAATTACCTCTCAATAACTATATTTCAGTGTTCCTATATTTGAACATAAGGAATAAAGAATTTTGGATTAGAGTTTGTTTTATAAATAATCACCACAGATGGTGCTCTAAAACTCCCAGGGATAAATGTTCTATAAGCCAGGTAGAACTGGTCGATAGGCAGACTCTGCAGGTAAGAACAGCTTTGATTCATAAAGAAGCATGATGTGGCTTTTTGGCTTTCCTTTGCCTTCTGAGAATTCACAAGGAAAGACAGGCATTGTAGTTCCACTGTAGAGTTCAGACATCCCATGTGATCAGCACAAGATGTTGACAAAGCAGAAAGGCTCTGACTTGGGGGGTGCACAGTGAGCCCTCTCAGGGCACCTATAAGTGACAGGGCACATGCCTATTACAGACAGTCAAAATAGGAAGTTCATTCTTTAAGTTAAATTCAGAAACAGTAATTTTCTGGATATGAATGAAAGTTAGAAAACATTTATTTCAAATATTCAGTTCCAAATACTGTGATTCCAAAGCTTTGAAATACCTATGAGATATCTTCCCTTGTCCATTAAGTATATTCAGTGCCAGTGAAGAAGAGTTCAAATCTTTTAGGGAACAATGAAGATGAAAAACCAAAGTCAAACCTACCGAAGTATTGCAAGAGTTCAGATTCCACTGGTATTCCGGTTTTTGTCTCCCTTGAGACCCTGTAAATAATAGCAGTAATTTCTGTGGTTTCATTTCCAGCAGTGTAATGTTTGCATGGGCGCCACTACCCTAAAGCCAGCTCTGTGCCTAACTCTTCAAACTGACTGGCCAAGTTTTCTGTTGCCTTCATGTTGCAATCAGTGATCAACCTGCTACCAGCAGAAACCATTTATTCACTACATAACATCAATTCCTCCCTAATTTAACTTGTCTTTCATCTAGAACTCAGTCCTTGTTAAGAACAACAGTTTGGCTTTTGACCAATGGCAACTGCATTTTCATAATCTTGTCACACATTGAAATACCAGGTGTAACAGTGTAAAAATGCTGGGAACAACTCAGCAGCTTTCAGATTTTCGAGAACAACTGCTCTGAGAACCACAACATCCACACCCCATGAAAATAAACCAAAACAGAGATTATGCATGGGCATTGGACAGTAGTGGGACACTGTTTTTAGGTGGGAATAATTCCAGGTACATAAGTAATAAATGAATACATGCTCAGGAAAGTTCTATGAATTTCAGTGATACGGCATATGCAGTTTACACTCTACCTCTTTTTATGACTTCAAGGGCCAACATCTCCCTGTGTGGTCAGCCTGAAATGAGGCACGGTAGTTACAACTCCTTTGTTTTGAGCCACTCCTCAGAGACACTGAAAAGAAAGTATTTATCAAGTAGCACTTTTACTAAGGAAAACTTTTATTTCAACTGTGCAATCAATCAGTATTTAGACAGCAGTTTCATAAACATTTGGCATTTAAACTTCTATTACTTTTTGGCATGACCTTGGGGTAGTATATAAACAACCCTGGAGGGGAAAAATGAACCAACACACTAGGTAACATTGACTAAAATGCTAGAAAAAGAAAAACAAATCCACATTATTAAACAAAATAGTTTTTAAAAGACATTAAAAAGTTACATTCAAATCAGGGCAAACATTAGCTTCCCTCATGCAATGGAATTCACAGAGCTGATCCCCTGAGACAAATATAAAATTAATACAATTCAGCTCCATCCTCCATTAGCCAGTCAGCCATTGCTGCCCTTGGAAGTAAATGGCACACGGAGTGAAAGGATCCAGAACACCACAATATGAGATACATACCTGGCTCCTACACTGGCAATTCATTCACAACTTTAAAAAAAAAAAAAAAAAACCAAACCAAAAGCCAAACAATCAAAAAGCAACATTTGTATAAGTCAGTTTTTCATATACAGCCAGTCTTCACTGAAAACACACCAGGCAGGTGTAATGTGGGTACATGCAACCATGAAAAGCTGAAAACTTATTTTTGAAGGAGCCCAAATCGCAGTGGAACCAGAGGGCCCAATACAGCAAGGCCTTAAGCATGTGTTTACATCCCTTTTGAGTCAACTAGGACGAGTCTCAGCTGAAATACAGAGGAATTCCAAAGAAATAAACTTACTTGCATTTGAGCCAAATTGAATTTGTGTTCTTTTCATAAGGGCCCCTGTTAACAGAAAGCGATTTTGGTTTGGACTTGTATTGAAGAACAGTATTTTTTGAAACATGTGCTCCAAAACAGAGTTATATGATGTTATTACAGAAAGGTGCTCAGTATTTCCCGCAGTCCAATCCCTCTGCTTTAGAAATTGACTGCAATAAGGAGAGCTGCAATGGCAGCAACTACTAAGTGTGTAACAATTGTTCAAGCTAAGAACAACTTCAGCAATTACTAAGTGTAATTCTGCTTTCAATTTTACAAGAATACAGTAGGAAACTGATTGCTGAGAAATACCATCAGCATTACATCTGTGCAGCTCTCTCTGGCTGGTGTAAATGGGAATTTCGGCTCAACGTGGAGTGCCTTACAAAACCTACCAACAATCCCCATGAACTTCGTTCTGTAATGAAAAAAATGAGAAAGAGCTCCTGGTCTTAAGCCTTACAAGTTTGCTCAGAGCAACATTTTACTGAGACCCAGCAGTCCCTGGTAACTCTGCGTGTGTACACCCAGGTTGCAGCAAATGGCAAGTTGTTCACGTTGACTTCATTTACAAGGAAAAAAGAGGTAAACTGACTTGGAATACTCAGTATTTACTACTGGCTAAGACTGAATTCATGGGAATTACAAGGGGCCTTTTACCCAGGTGACTTGTTATGTTCCAAAAAGCCATTTGCCAATAGGAGTTTTAGGCATTTAGGAATTCTGTCCTTCTAAAATAATACTACTAATAATAATACTGTGAAGATTTAAAAAACAAACAAGCAAGCTTATTTTGTCTGTCCAGACTATGCAAACTGACATACAAATTAATTCTCCCACTGGTTTAAAAAGAAACAGGATGAAGAACCCTGATTTGAATAAGGCAAACAAGATGAAGCTGATAGTCTAAATCATGGGATTAAACCCAGAGAAGGAATGAACCATAAGAATAATTAAAACCAGGCAAAGCAATCTCTTGATGCCCTTTTCGTTAAAAATCTCATCAGTTATACAGAAATGCAGAGCTAATATAGGAAATTACTGAAAGTGATATGTAGATTTTTTTTTTAAAGTTCTCTTATAAAAGCAGAACTATTAAAAAAATAATCACTGATATGCCCTGCTGTACACAGCATACACATTCTCAATTCCCCTAGATAACTCCTGAAAGATGAGAATACTTCTAATTTGTCAAATATGAAGAAAGTACACAAGTGTCACTGTGGGCAGATTGAGCATTTAGGTTTGGCTCCAGGTCCTGCAGAACAGGCATTGCTGTTGCACCTGAGGGCAGAGTCCTCACTCACAAACACAATTAGCACAGTAAGGCAGTTTCAAGGTTTCCTCTGTAAGTTTTGATGCTTTTCAAGTCACATCAACCAGAACATTTTGGGGTTTTTTCTTTAAACACAAAGGTTGCATATACACTCATTACACCAGCCATGGCTCCTTAGTTCTTAGTACACTTAAACAGAATCAATTCACAAAGTGTAACACTAAATTCCACATTTATGTTCATCTTTCAGAACATATTTAGTAAAATTCATAATTAAGAAATGATATTTTTTTCTCCAGAACCCAGTTTCTACAGACATAATCAAGAAAAAAAAACCCTGGAAAACCTGAAACCAGTCTGCCTGCTGGGTTCTCCCAGCTCTTTCTAGGCAAAGGGAATGAACAAAGTTTACGTAGGAAAAAATAATTTCCTTAGACAGCCACAGGTTATCATATTCATAATCACATGCATTGGCTTCAAGGATACAAAGCCTTTAAACTCTGAGCCCATTTTTGCACTGTTACAGTCATGAAGGATTGATTCTGCTATTGAGATCAATAGAAAAAATATCAATTTCTACCCAATTTTTCTGGAGATTCCTTTGCATACCTTGTTGGAGTTTTCAATCATCAGACAAATTTTCTCTCACAAAATCTTGTGATATATTAGTGCTAGGCCATGAGTTTTGAGGAGAGGATATTTTCAGTTCTGTAGTAATCATGACTGTAGACTGGGTTCTGGAGAAGTGTATTATATTTGGTTAACATAAAAATAAAGAAAAAGACAGAATAATTAATGCCTAACTAAGCTTGCCTACATGCTTGAGGTAACCTTAAATATCTTTGGTTTTCTTTATTTGCTGATAAGAAGTACCTGGATAAAGCGTTAAGTGGGGAATAGAGTTCCGCTCTCTAATACACCAAGTATTTTCAACTCTTTGGCGATTCCACTTAGAGCATCTATAGAGGATTGACAGATTTTATATGAAGTCTTTTTCATTCAAATTATTCACAGGTTAAACTACAGAGTGGATTTATAGTATTACCTGTAATGAAGGTCATAAAATTGCATCTGATTACCAGTACTTACAGCAAACAAGTCTTTGGAGAAGCAGTTACCGTCTGCACATCAGCTCTTTCTGAATGAGACTAACAAAAGAGGCTACTCTGAAAGATGAAGTGTGAAACTCCACGCTACAGTTACACATTCTTATTCTAGGTTTGATTAATTCACACTTTACCTAACTAGAAACAGTACTCTGCTGTACACTAAACATTCTGCCTGACGAGACCAAAAATAAATCTTTGGTGAAAAGGTTTTCTTTTTCTTCAGCACGCAGATAAAAAACCATTCAAAAATATTTTTTCTTAATACTGTATTGTTGATCAGCTACATGCTGGAGAAAAAAATTACACTTGGAATTCTTTGGAGGTATCTGCTGGTATTATAACTTTCTTTAAAGGCTCTTGTAACAACAAGGTAGTTAAAATTGTAGAAGGGTACAACTCACCTATGCAATTGCCTACTACAATCAAGAAGCCCTATTGGGTTTTGTTAGTAACTACTTATACAATAAAATGTGTTCAGCTCTTCAGACCTATAGCTTTTTAACTAGCTTAGTTATTTTTGGACAATATGTGCCTTCCTTCTCTTCTACAGAAAAGTCTTTGGTACAAGATTATTTTTAAAGCACTGGAATCAACGCTGTTCTGGAGAGGTGAATGTGTACCCTGTGGTCAGAACTAGCGACCAGCTCCAAGGTGAAGGACTCCAGTGACCAGAGCCCAGTTCCCAGCACAGACCAGCCACAGGAGCAGGGCTGACCAACCACTTCTGACCACCTCCTGATACATGAGGAACAACACAGGTCAGCCTGGCCCGCCTGGAGGGGGACGAGTCAGTCACCTGGAGGGTGACATCTCAGCCTCAGTCAGTGGGGTTTCCAACAGACCTAAATAGAGCCAGGATTTCCTCTGGTTGATTTCTCACCACATTACATCTTAAACATTTTCTTGAAGTAAACACATATCCCTATTTTTAACTTTTTTTTTTTTCTTTTTTTCTTTTTTGTTTAAGTAAAACAGGGAAAGAGTGAGAAGATGACTGGATATAGATACAGGCAAGTTTCTAACATTGCATGATTCCAGCCTCCTCCCTGTCTCTCACTCTCTCCAATTTAAAAATAAAACGATACCCTGTCAGTTTGCTCCACATTTCTGTGAGGCAGCTTAAAAGCAACAAACTGTTCCCTGAGTACAGGAAAAAAACAATAACAACAAAAGCCAAAAAACACAAGAATAATTTTTAAAGGAGGTAGTATAAAACGGGAATTGCATGGGTTCGAGGCAGTAGCAGTACTCACCTCTTTCAACAGACTCTTCAACTAAAGCTCTGGCTTTTTTCTTTCTCACAGTAGCCTAATCAGAGTTTTAGATTGGCATATGGGCAAAGTCACTCCCTGAGCTAAAATTCCTGGCTAACAGCACACTAGGTGAAGGCAAGGAGCAGGGTTGCATCCCAACAACAACAGCTCTGAGACATACTACAGTGCTAGCAGTGCTTATCAGCATTCAAAGCTGGGTACAAAATGAAGTACAAACTCATGATACAGTTTTCTTAAAATGTCTAAAAAGGGTTTAAGGCATCTTTCTGTACTCTAAAGCAACTTTATGAATACTAAAAAGGCATAAGGCAAATCAGTAATTTCATAATATATAATGCAAGGCACCATTGCTAAGAAGTACTGAGACACTGGAATACTCAGCATTATTATCTATTCCATGACTCTCAAGCAGAGCCACGCTTTGGAAAAGCTGAGTACTTCTTCATTTTGCCATGCTTTTTAGCCTTAAGTGTGAATAAAGGGGCAACATTTGTCACACTGTGGGGAATCCCCCATGTCCCAGAGCCCTAAGGGTATGGCATACATCCTGTCAGCAGCTGCTGGCACAGGTTTCTGGGGGAAAGGCACTGTCCTAGGCTTACTGGGGTTATAAGAAATCCAGAGGGACAAGAGATTTCATGTGACTCTATATATGGCAGCTCCAGTTTTCCCAGTTTTTAACATACTCCGTGTCAACCATATTAAATCATAACTTTTTATACTCTGAGGTTTCCTTCTTTTCAAAGACAGAGCTTCAGCTAAACAATCTTGTTCACCAACCTATGTAACTCCCTGATCACACAGATACGCGCACACACACACACAAACTCTACACACAACTGAGGGGAAAAAAACAACAAACCAAAATAAAAAAAAAAACTCCAAGTAAAACAACACTACTAGGAAGTATCATCAGTTCCATAGCTGAGACCAACTAGAACACAAATGAGGTAAAGCAGTCGTCATTCAGAGTTCACCTCTCGGCAAACTGAGGTAGATAGTCAGCAAAAGGGCCAACAGCCTTCCCTTTGCTCCAGTGACATGTTTTAAACTTTAGTCAGAAATCTTCACTCCTTTCACATTTTTTGACCACCAAACATTCAAAATGAGTGAGTTTTAAAAAAACCAAACCAAAATAAAGAAAAAAAAACCCAAAAAACAAAAACAAACAACAAAAAACTAAAAACATTCAACAGAAATATGGATCACCTGCTGGGTTAGTCAGGCTTTCCACAATAAAACTTTGGCTCCCTGTTCATTGTCCTTCGAACAGACACGCACACTGTCAGGGCGTGTGGCGTGGCCCCAGGAGGTCAGTTCTGCACCACAGGGTGTATCTCAGGAGCTGAGGTAGGACTCTGGGCAGTGGCAAACAGCAGAGGACACTCTGTGCATTCAGTCACGGCCGGGCTCGTCACCTTCGGACCCAAGTCACTGCTCACCAAAGGGCTGCTGCTGGGAGGGGTGGCACTTGTCACAGAGGAGAGGTGGATCTCGTCATTGGATTCATGAGAAAACCTCCCCGAGTCGCCGGTCTCGTGGCTTCCTTCGCTGTTGGCCGAATGCTCCGTGTCGGCGGCGATGCGGAAGGGCCCCTGGAAGTCGGGCTGCTGGCCGGGAGAGCCGGGGGAGTCGTCCCCACCGAGCAGCACTGAGGGGCCCGGCTGGTACAGGCACACCGGCTGCACAAACCGCCGCTGAGGCTGCAGAAGGGGCAGAGACAGAAGGGCTGGTGAGCCTCGGAAAACCTAAGCCAGCACCACATTTCCTGTCTCCTGTTCCACCAGAGTGCTCCCAACAGCACTGCCTCAGAGCAACCAGGGCTTTCCTACAGGAGTTCAAGAAGAATCAGTCTCGGATCTTGCTCATACTTTTCCATAAGAGGTGAAATAATCCTTCTAGATAACCATGGCTAATCAAAAATTATTTCACTGGAAAGACCTGAAGAATATTTTAAAACCACACTTGGTAGTGCTCTCTCCTGTCCCCTCATGCATGTGCTTTAAGCATTACTCCTTGGGTGACAGCAAATGTTTTTCATACAGAGGCATCAGAAATACACAGCTGCTTCTGGAAATACTTCTGAATATGGATTTGCAACATGGATATCAAGACTTTCTATTTCTTAAACATACAGGAGCACAAATCAAGTTACAGTGAAATAAAGAGTAGTCGGATGCTCCATAGGTGTGAATTTGCATGATAACGTTCCAGATTTGGTTGAATGTTTCCATTTTTATTTATTTTATTTTATTGTTATTTTTCTCAATCAAAAAACAAGTGTGTCCAGAGCAACAGTTTCAGAAGCCAGACAGTTCTACTCAGATTCTCAATTTCCTCAGTACTTTGGGTATATCATTTAGTTTCCCTCTTTTGTTTCTCTTTAGCAAACAAAAGTTTTAGCTGTCAGGGCAGGAGAAGATTCTTTATATTTTAATATTATTTTTATTTGTAAATACATACTTAATTTGTATTTATATTTATACAAATTCTCTGCAGATGTAGTACATGCGATGCACAGACCCAGTACACAGAAATCTTTTTGCTCCCAGGGACAAGGGCAAAGGCAAGAAAGTGATCACTTAAATTGTGGAGAGTTTCAGTGTCTGACAAATGTAAAGAGTTACAGTGTCCCCTCAGTATCTGTCAGAAAATGAAATATTCCTAAGACTTTACCGTGAGGTAGAACCCCGTCAACCTTAACACAATTGAAACTATCCAATTAAAACTTAGACCATTAATTGTGCTTTTCCATAAATAGGAAACCATGTATTTTCTTTTGCAAACACAGAGTATTACAGTAACGATTGTGCAACTCCACAATTACCTCCTCAGTCTTCACCTTCTTAGTATCTTGGAAGAACAGCCACCTTTTCTTGCTGGCAGCCTTTGTCACAGGCCCATAGCTGTTAATAATCAGGTCAGATCCTCCCTATGGCCAAGGAAGACACACATTTATTTTAATAAAGTACATTTCCAAGATATTTCAAAATATTTTTCTATTTCTACCAGTTGGCTCCATACTGGAAATGAAGACAAATGAAATCTGAGTGCTGAGTCACGCTTTTGTGGTCTGGCACTCGTCTGCTCAAGACAAGTCAGAACAGATCCACTAAATTCAGGGAGCCCGTCTTCCAGACCCTGCAGCTGTAACACTGCAGACACACAGCACAATATCCCAGCACTGCTCTTGCTCTAGCCCTTTGAATGTAAGTATTCACCGTGCCTGTGCCTGTACTGGGGGCCATTCCCATTCCCAGCTCCTCTGGGAGCTGCTCCATTCAAGTTTGAAGTGTGAGCAGAACAAGCCTTAATTCAGTATGTCTGCATGTGCAAGGAAGGCCACACTGGGCTCCTGGACTTAGGATTCTAGACATCCACTGGTAAATCCTCCCATCTAGACTAATTTATAATTTGATCAAATACAAGTTTATAAACTGTAACATTGTCTTACCAGTAAATACACAGAAAAACAATACTTTCTTTAATATCTGCTCAGTGTCACACTTTAGACTAGGCTGTGCCCAGACACTCACTGAGCTGGGTGCTGACAAGGACTTTCTTATCTCCTTGGACTTGCAGAGACCACAGAGTTCCCCCAAGTCTGTGGAGCCTTTATCCTTTGATGCTGTGCCAGAGCCAAGCACTGCCATCTGCAGAGTGCAGAGTAAGACAAGTCTGAACCAGATCTCTAGCTGAACTTTCAGATGAGTCTTGAAAATCTAAGCCTGGATTCCCAAACTTGTGCTTGTCCCAGTAAAAAAAACCAAACTCCTGGGGGTTTGTAGTGTACATATTTTACTTTTGATAAGGATTCTGATGTTACAGTAATGAATTCTAAAGAAAGATTTCCAATTTAGGAGCAAGTAAAGCTCATGGTACCTTAGCATCGATGAAGCTGTTTCCCACTATCATTGGCAATAAAGATTCTTCATTCTCTGCAATTCCTTCAATATTCTTCTCCACCTCATTAGCACTGGCTAATGAGATGCTGGTATGTGACAGCTGGTCAGTGTTTTGCTGCACAGGCTTAGGAGCAGATGCTTTCCTATACAAAGTTAAGCAGGAATAAAATTGACCCACAGGAATAAAATACCAAAAAAATCAAGGATAAACTTCAAAGCTATTATTAATCCAGTAATACTGGTGTATTCTTGGCATTTACATTTTGTTATATGAAACTCCTAACTCGTATGGAATTTAAATGTTATTGCTTGTGATAAAAATAACATCTGCTTCCAGTTAATCATACACAGTAGGCTACAAGCTTATAAGCAGACAGGAATTGTCATGATTAGTAATATTACTTGGAGGAAGTAACCACTAATGATATTAAGACCTTTCTGCCATGCTACACTGTCTCCCAATCCATATTTTTTTCCTGCATGAATGCTAAAAAAGCCCTTGTTACTAAAATACACTTTTAGAGAGTTTTTAATTTACTTTTCCAAGTGACTTCTATTTGCTGTGATCCCAGAATTTTGGGCAGAGTCACTGGGTCAGTTTATACTCTATAGCAGCTGACAGACAGACAGATGGATGGTGGCTTGTCCCGCAGCAAAGAGACTGCTGTAGAAACTGCATCCCGGAATTGCTTTATGTCAGAGTTCCTCTTGTCCAGCAACACCCAGGGGGGTTAAAGCCTTGCAAACCAGGGCTGGGCAGGCCGGAGGGTTAAGCACAAAGAGCAGATGATGGACAGCAGCATGCTTATCTGGCTCAAAAGCGGGTTTGCACTTGGAAACATGCCTCATACTTAGTTGTCAAAGCACCACCACTGACTCACTCTGTGGGTTCTTCCTCCTTTTCATGGGAGAAGGGGCTCAGGTGGAGTAGGAAGAGCCAACAAAGTGCTTTGTTTCCAATGCTGGTAGGAACAGGTGAAGAGACAGAGTACTTCAGAGAACTTAGCACTCTTGGAGGGGAAGGTACGTCCCAAGAATAAGCGCCCTGAAAGAGAGCTCCATCTCCCAGAACAACAACATACCTGGCTTTACTGCGATAAATTAAGATCAGGATGCAGATAAGGATGCAGGTCAAGGCTATGCAAACCCCAACAACAATGCCAGTCATTGATTTCTGGTCCAGATGGTAATAGTCAGAATAAGCTGTATCAAAAGAGAGCATAGAAAGGCTCAGTAAATAAGAAGAGTTAACCCCTGCTCCCTGCCAGGAAATAATAGGGTTCCAGTCCCAACCACAGAGACAATTGCTTCCTTCTAATGAGATTGTCAGGCCTTCTCTGTCATACATTTGGACACTTTTGAAAATAACACTCATAGACCAGAGAAGAGTCTGGTCAGTGCAGCCCTGGTGTGGGAGGGGAGGAAGGGGATGCCTCTTGGGGCTGACCCAGTGCTACTGGTATCTCCAGACATAGAAAGGACTTGAAGAAAATGCCTTGGAAGAGTGGCTGCAAAGTTGATACTGATGTAAAATTCAAGCCAGTTATGTATTGTGATTTCATAGGCAAACTTCCAACTTTCAAGCAAGAGAATTAAACCAGTTTGAGTTGAACTGAGATAAAAAATTCCCAAATAATTTCATTTAGAAGACATTGCTACACTGTTAGGACTGCCTCACAAAAAACTAGAATGGTTTATCCAGAATGAGGTTACAAGCTAAAACAAACAGGGATCTTTTTTCTCCAGTACTTGTGACAGCAGTGATCAAAACATTGCTACTGACCTGTGGAATCTCCAGAATCCAGGCGTTTTGGTCTCTGATTAGACTCTGACGTCTCCTTTGGCAGGACAGCAAATTCCACTGCATTTGAGAAGGGTCCTTCTCCCACTTCATTGGAGGCTGCTATTTTAACCAAGTAGATGTTTCCTGCTACAAGGTTTTCCAGCAAAGCCATGGTCATTGCTCCTGGGAAAAGATTTGATAGAGAGTTCCAGTAAGACAAAATCTGTGGGAACAGACTGAGATTTAGACAGTGGGACCTACATTTTCTTTCCAACACCACCTCCAATCTCGTTTGAGGACTGTGATCACTTTGATACATTCTAACCTGCGCATACAAGGTACAGAACCAACCCCAGGCTTGCCTTCTTGTCCCTGCTGCCCTTTCTCTCCATACTGCTTGAACACAGCACACCACGAACTGCCAGCAGAGTTCAAACCCAAGAGCCAAGTGTGGGGTACAACACAGAGCACACTAATCCTACACCCAGCACAAGCTGCGTGTCAGTGTGATGGCATTTCTGCTGGGACCAGATCTGTGAAAGCAGAAACACAGAACTCTCATGTGTGCCTCTCCTCAATCCACTGTACCATGAATGTGAATGCCAGTTGTCAGAACAAAGGAATTCAAGTTCACTCTATCAAATTTCAGATGTAGTTGGTTAAATGAACGGGACAGTTTTGCAAGAGTACATTATATCACAATTTTAAAATAAAATTAAGCCCTATTTAGACTTGTGTAGGCTTCCTTGATTACTGTGCATATAAGCTGTGCTACTAAGAATATTACAGAAAATGTCTTTTTCACATACTAGGGATTCATTTCCTAAAGTCCCTGAAGGCAGGAAAAGAGATTAAGAACATAAATAGGATTCACTTGCATTGTCCTTAGACAGTCAAAACTCCTATCAAAGTCAGTGAGAGCTTTGCCTGTCCAGGGACTGCAGACTACTGCTTAGAATTCCAATTCATTTCTAAAATGCTTGTGTTTCTTGCTGCCATAGAAATATACTGCTTTTCTTTCCCTAAATAGTGGCAGTTACAGGACCAAATCTCTCTCTTTCTCTCTTTCACATATTCCATTCACTTTCTCAGACTTAAATCAAAATTCCAACTTCTTAAATCAGTTTGAAAAGACAGAATTTATAGTATCATGGGAGCCTATAAAATAGAAGGTTGGTTTGTTGACAGAAAAGATTATACATTTGGCAAAAAGGAAGCTACTTAAAAAGCTATTTCAGATCTCCCATAAAAAAAAACCCAAAACATCAGCTGAAAGCATTTGAAGTAAAATGTGAGGTGTCTGTAACCAAAGGAGCTGTAATATTTAGCACCAGCAGGGGCAAAAGGTCACATTTCATATTACAGGCTCTTTCCCACTAGCTCCTTTCAAACCTGCTGCATTGCTAAGGCAAGAGAGCTCTTGGCGCTGATTTACTGCACAGCGAGTGTGTAAGGGCTGTAACTTCTGATCCACTAGAAGGCAACTAGGGGAGAGGGGGGAGGTGGCTGGAAGAGAATTCACCTCAGCAATCAGCACCAAACTGCAGTTAGATTTTCTGGTTTTGCCATGCCTAACACAAGCTCAGTCAAATTAGAGGCGTTTGGTTTTTAATTGGTGGATTGGTAGAAAATTTCCTGCGCAAACTAAAGCCTGTTCTAGGACTTTCATAGGTGGCAGAGTTGGTTTGTGGTGGGGTTTTTGTTTGGTTCTGTGGTTTTTTAATTATTTTTTTTCCTTTGAGGGGGATGTTTCCCAAGGTATGGGAATGGAATGGGGTTGAGATTTCACAAATCTTCTGCAGAACCGAGTATAGCATCAACACAAAACATTGCATGGGGTTAGCTGATCTTATCAGAAGAAATACATTAAAAACCCCAAGTCCTGCTCCGATCTCAGATTACCTAACAAAGTGCTGTCAACAGGACTACCACAGCATTGCCCAATTTTACCTCTACATACTAGTTTTCCTTCACAGAATCTTGAGCATAACAGATTGTCCTAACCTCAAGATGCCTGAATTCTATGCCATGTCTCACACCCCAATATATCTGTCAAAATACCAAATTTGTGACTCTACCATTGATGGACACAGTAATACACTGAGATTTATGGCTCTCTGCTCATTCCCTGCAACGCTGTCAGCATGGGAGCACATGAAAATGTTTACTGTGATTGCCATTCCCTCATCCGAAATCTCTGCTGAAATGCTATCAGAGATGCTGTTCAATTCCACAGGCATGGCTGAGTTGGAGGATCTGTCTGAAAGCAATTCAGCCACTTTGCTGCATGCAGCAAATCCACTGTATCATCACCAGAATGACAAGATTTATTCTTCAAGTGTAAGCTCTCTGTGAATTTAAATCTGCTGGGTTTTTTACTGAGTAAAAATTAATAGTAAATTCATTCTTTAATCTGACAACTTTACATCACTGTTTCTTCCAAAAATTTAGTGGGACACCTTTATTTATATTACTGTTTCTTTGAAGAATTTTAATAAGGGGAAAATAGGGCTCAACCTGCCCCCCATAATTAGACCTGATGGATATTTCAGAGACTAGTTATTTCTTACAAATTTTGTTGAAGATTAAGAGTCATTATCCTGTTATTCTTCACAGGTGACCATTCTATTTGTGGCCAGCCTGACAAATACCATTCTGCTCCAGCAAAAACAAAGCAGCACTGCCACCTTTCAGATGGCTGTTGGTCCTCTGTCCTCACCTCAGGAGCAGCATGAAGAACAACCACCAGCTCTGGACCAGAACAGTTCACCCTCTGTGGTGGTGACACGAATTGTCCTCAGTGAGAGCAGACTCAGTAAGGATTTGGAATTTTGTCCACAGAAAATTTAAAGCCTCACTCTCTGATGCCAACTAAGCTTTCAGCCAGGTAACAACACAGAACAGCAAAATAGTAACTCTTCCAGGGCAATCCTCTTGAATGGGTGACTCAAGCACCTGACTGCACTCTCTAACACAGCTTCCCTGGTTTAGGACATCATCAGAATATTATCTATTCTGAACTTCCTCTGCCTATTTCCAGTATCAACCTAGCAATAAATGTCTTTTCCTATTTTTTCTGGCTATAGTAGAAATCTGTTCTTGAGGCAACTCTTCCAACCGTAGTATTATTCTGAAAAGTGCCTACAAAAATGGATACTATCCCTACATCTAATCACAGGGATGTGCCTGCAGTTCATGTCACCACACCCGAGGTTCTGTTAAATTACCTAGCTGGGGGCTCAGCAGTAGGATAGAGCCAGAGAGTAAAATTGAATTTGCAGAGCAATTTACTGCCAGTAGGGAAAAGTTCATTAAGCAAACTGAGCTAACTGGATTGGCAGTGATCGACAGCAACATATGAACCCACACATCTATACATTTATTTCTGGAGAGCATCTCAGACTTCAGATTTGAAAGAGTGCATTTACAAAATGAAACCATCACAATCATGGTTACAACAGAACTAAGATGTATGCAATTGGATTTACGAGACATTTTGGTTCACACACTGAGCTCCAAAGCAACACAGACAGCCCTTCTCCCCTCACCTTCTGAGTATCACCTGGTTTTTAATACATTTTACCATGGCAGTAATTCTAAACTAATTAGAACTTTCATGTGAACATTTATATGAATTTATTTCTTACTGTAGTCCAAGGGAGCTGAAAGTAACAAAGCATCTTATAAGTAGCATCACTGTTTGTCCACTTCACAAGTTTATGATTTTAGTTTACCTTCTCTGTGCAGCACTTGCCATTCCCCAGCAATCCAAGACTTCCTGGATGCATAGAGGATAGTGTATCGTGTAACAACTGTTTCAGGACCATCAGGTGGCTTCCAGGAAACCAAAGCAGTATTATCCTCTATCAAAGTCACCTTCACTCCTACTGGAGGGCCAGATGGTGCTGTGAGAACAGTAACACAATGCTATTAGGCTAACCCAATTTACATGCAATTAAATTGCTCAGAAAGAAACTGATGTGCAGACCTAATGGCTACTGCTACATCCCAGAAACCACATATGAAAAAACACACACTGCTCCTCAAGAGACATCCTGTTAACGCTGATCTGGACAACAGCTGAGATTCTGCAAAAGCAAATCTCATATTTTTCCTTCAGCTCCAGAAGGAAACAGTTACTGACAAAACCCCTCTACGTTATGCTGTGAGCAGGTGCATCCTAAGCATTGCATTGCTGGGAACATCAAAACCAAGTTTTGGATTTTCCCCTACCAAGCTGACAGCAATGCAAACCAGCTGCTACGGCAGCAGATGTGTTATATTCTTACAGTTTCCAAAACTTCTGGGGCTTAAAATATGTTTCCATAATGCCTATGAATCACCCATACATCTTCAATACATATTTTACATTTTTTTATTCAAGTTATTACTATTCAGCAGTTGCTAATGGTGAAAGCTTATCACATTTTATATAAAAATCATTACTGCCTTAAGGTGGATTTTGAAAAAGAATTTCACAGTTCCAAACCAAGGATTTTCCTGAAAGCATTTTTCCATCTCTTACCAAGAGCAGCACTATCTGTATCTCAAAGGAAAGGATTTCTCCCTCCTACAGATAGCTTAAAAGTAATAAGCAATTTTTCAGGCCATTTGGTTTACAGAGCTTTCTTTTTAGAACCACATGGTCCTCTCCTGGTTCCTTACCTTCTGGGAGGGTAGTGTGGTAGACTACTGGACTCCAGGGACTGGAGAGCTGGTCCACATGCAACCGAACTGCAAATTCATACATGGTTTTTGGCTCAAGACCTTGAACTAACATATGAGTCTCTGACCTGCACAGATGAAGGGAAAAAATAAATTGAACAGCAGCAGTTGATTTGGAGATCCTAAACTCAGATGATGTCTCTGGGTCACACGACTAGATTCCCATTGTCAGCTCCACACAGCCCAAACCAGTTCAAGTCCAGACACATGATCCATCTGTGCTGCCCACCTGAGAACGTAATTGTACCAATCCTGGCGCTCTCAGGAGCTCCTCTGCCGTCAGTCGACTTGAGCTCAAGTTCTTATAAAGGTTGATTGAACAGTTGATGCACAAGCAGGTCCAAGAATACTATTGGCTGGATCACCAGCAGGTATCCCAAATTCTGCTCTTTCCACATTTGTCCACAGGACACAATGCTTCAAACTGGAGTAGCACAAACTGCAACCAGCATCACAGCTGACAAGGCATGTGCTCCTGGCTCTGCTTCTCAGTTCATAGACAGACACAGGCTGTGTATGCAATGTCCCCTTCCACTTATGGCCCCTACCACCTCATGTTTAGGGGATCTCTGTAGGACATGAATGCTCCCTACTCATCTTGTAGTCAGATTTAGTAATTTATTAATTGCATTATTTATAATATTGCAGTTTACTATGTGATCACTAAGTCAATTGTAGATGTTTCATTTTATTTTGATTCTGGGGGTGGGGGGAAATCTTTTAGATATGCCAGGGTTAATTCTGGGGGATAATACCTCAGTCAAGATTAAATCTCAATTTAAAATGTTTTTACTCGACAAATATCACTTTATTAAATGTCATTTAGCAGTTTCATCTTCCTTGCTGCAAAGGCAGTTGCCAGTATTTATAACAGTCTCATTCTATCGCAAACAGCAGCACTCCTTGCTGTACTCCACATTGCACACTAAGAACTTTACATGGTGATTATAGTGTGGCTAATTGTAAAGTCAGGAGTTTTACAGCAGCAGAAAAACCTTGATTATTAGGATGGAAACTATCCTTTAAGACATCATTTTTCTTGCTTACAGGCTTGAGTAAAGCAAAGTCTTAACAGAGCTATACACATATGGATTCCCTCAACAGGCCCCCAGCATGGGCAGTCATATGGAACAAAGTCTTCTGCTCCCAGACCACCACAACACCAAGACCAGGAAGACTTTTCTTCCCTGTTCTGCCATTCTGTGGCTCATGCATTGCTTCTCTGAAAAGCAAGCAATCCTACTCAGCCTTTTCCTGTGAGAGTGCCACATCCTCAGGAACACGTCACAATAAAATGCTCAACCCCTCAAAAATTCTTATTTCCAGGCTTAAGATCAGACACTGTACTAAGTCCCATCTTTGTCCAGACAAGCTACCTATGAAATAGGTATTCTTTTGTGTTTGGTTAAAGAACTTAAAATTAAATTCAACCTAGACAGCTAAAAAGCCATTAAAAAATCAAGAGCTAGCCCACTGATCCAAGGCAAAGATCACCAGCAGAGAATTAAGCTGTTACATGAACACATCTTAAAAAAACCAAGAAACTTCAGTAGCAGCCACTGGGCAAAAAACACTGTCCTCTATGGGAGATCAAAGTTGTTACAAGTAAAAGACAATTAAAAGAGGGCAGGAAGAGCAGAAGCCGAGTGGGAAGGACCGGGGATTGGCAAAGCAAGGCTCACTAGCTGCACTGCACTCACGTTTGGAGGTAGAGCACCAGAGAGGCGTTCTGCAGCCCCACGGGGTTGCAGCGCACCGTGTAGTTGATGACCTGTGCAGATGTAAAGGCAGGCTTTCCCCAGTGCAGGTAGATGGAAGAGGAAGTGTTTGCTTTGGCATAGAGGTGGTGAGGAGGCGGAGGAGGAGGCACCATGCGATCACGGACAGCTGTTTGAAGCGACAAAGGAGCAGGAATTATTCATTGGATAATACCAAGAGGCCTGAGCCCACAATTTAGATTCAATTCCACCCTTACCCAGCACTGCCTGGTATTCAGACCCAAGAGTCTGGTTCAAGCTAACAAAGATCTCTCCTAACCCAATACATGTTACATATTATTTTTGCAGTCCCACTTGTTTAGTCAAGAACAAAGCCAAAACCACCAACAGAGCCAAGGGAGAGATAAATCTCTCATAAGATACATGATACGTCACTGTCAGATGATGCAGACAATGTGACTGGGCTATCTTGTTTCTTCAACTGCACTTTACAAATACAGGAAACTGTCTCAGTTGCAGGATGACTAGGATAGTATTTGTCACAGATAGGATCTTTCTGGTTCTCTGTTTTACCTTGAATTAATGAATTATTTATAGGTTAAAAATACAGAGCTAGTGGCACCTTGGAAGAGCTCAGGTCTTCATAAATCCTTCCTGCATCTACAACACTTACAGACACATCCTGGAGTGCTGACTGTTTGGTCCGCCTGATAACCTTCTTCCATACTGTTGTATGCCAGCAGCCTTACATGATACTTTCTTCTAGGATCTGCACAAAGAGAAAAGGAATAATTAGGCTCCAGACAAAAGAAAGAAAAAAACCTGGTTTTCACAGTTCTACAGATAGTGAGAACTTGATTCTCTGGCAAGTTTGTTTCAGAACTTGTTTGCTACAATCAGTGGAGTGGTGGATGGGCTGAATGCCTGGAAGCTTGTCTTCTCTCCAGCCCTGTGAGTTCTCCTGAATCTTTGCCCAGACTTCCCATAGCCTAAAATAGAAATCAGTGGAAGTTGGAAAAATATTACATTTCTATGTGTAACGCAGTCACACCTTCACACCTACAGAGCTACATTTAATAGTATAGATTCAAGATACTGAAAGCTCTTTCAGTCCTTTTTTAAAGATTTATTAAAACAAACATCAGGAGGTCCACATTTGTTCTAGATAAACAGGCTGGAATGAAGCAGGGCAATCAAAACAAAGGCAAGAAGGCAGGACCAGCAAAGAAATGGGAAATGTTTTAGTTCCAGGTTTCAAGAGGAGATAAACTGTGAAACAACACAGATTGCTAATAATGCTTTGACTTGCAAATTCCACCTCCATATGTTTTTTTGGAAGCTGGTTCTGGCATTCGTAGAGGGTCACTGTTCCCACTTGAAGGATCTCCCCATTTCCCCTTCTCTGGCCATGCCTTTGGGGAGCAGTTTGCTGCTTCTCTCAGTTCTGTTAATGAACCCCAGCCTTGATCCAAGTGAAAAACTGCTCCAGAGAAACGAGTCTGAAAGGGGCTGGAGCTTTCTGTAAGTGGGGATGGCGAGGGGTGCCGCGGGTGGCTTGGAGTGCCACCCACTGGGATGGCTGTTCCGCAGATCCTCACCACTGTCTGTGCCACCACCCTCTGCCACACAACCACAATGCAGCGTTTGCTCCCAGTTCGAACCAGCCCTTCAGGGTCCACCTGAACTTCCCCATGGGACTGACGTACCTATTGGGACATTCTCCTCTTCCATTGGCATGAACCTGTTCCTCCTATTAAGATTTTCAGAAGGTTCAGATGTGTTATAAACATGCTGATCTTGTTTGTTTCTTTTTTTCCTTACTCTAAAACACCATAATATTACCCCTTCTCAAAATAAGCTCTTCTGGTTCTCATTTTAGCTGAGATTTTACATGGCCTCTCATGACATAAGCACAAATCCCTCACATTTCTTCACCAGCAATAGGTCTGTTGTTCCCATCAGACCACCAGCTCCCTCTGCAGTCATTGCACCCACCAGCAAGAGCATATGAACAATTTGATCTGATGTTTCTGTAAAGGTGGCAGAGCAATCTCCTAATAATGCCTTTTATAAAATCTCCTTATTTTGCATTAGAAAAATCTTTTTGTGCTGTAGTCACCCACATCAGCTGTAAACAAGAGATCGCTAGGTAGAGCTTACATTGCTATGTGTGTTTAGTTTTGAAAGACTATATTACTAAAATCTAAATAGAGCTGTAAAAGAAAAGGGGCTCTTAAAATTTGGATTGAAGTATTTCTTTGATGTATTTGACACTAATGGTAGAATAGGCAAGAGGAGCCCATTCCCATTTTTTTAATAGATTTTAAACATCACAAGCAGACAATGTAAATAGCAAGATGTGAAAAGTGGTTTTTTTAAACCAGAGTAAAATTCTCATTTGCTTTCAAGGTTTTTTTACAATAGCACTTTAACAACAGATGACATCAGCTGTTCCTCGACAATAAATTGCAACCAGAGAAAAGGAGGAGATGGACACGAACACACAGAATAATCTTAAACATGATAAAAGAAAAGATGAAATTTCAATATTGAAACTTCAGAAAGACAGTAAGATGTTATATGTAAATAATGTAATCTCTTTAAAAATTTGCAAAAAAACCTGAGTGCTCTTAAAAACAGTAAGCCCAACCAAAAGGATAAATATTAAAAATATTTCAAACTTCCCAAGTGATCTGAACACACAAAAATCAAGTTACGGTGACTTGGTGAGGAATATTACAGCATGCATCCCAGAAAAGCAGAAATGTATGCATTCCTAGGCCTCCTAAACTGTGGGAGGAATACATGTATTCACGCGCAGCCAAAATATTCAAAAACAAAGCCAAAATTTATAAAAAGAGGTCCTCAAAACACCTTTAACACCTCCCTGGGATTACGCTTTGGAAGCTGCTATTAAAAAATTACTTCTCCCAGCCATTCTTAGCAGACTCTGGAAGTTGGGGTTCTCTTCAGCAGGCCCTGAGCAGACCCCTGGGAAGCAGGAGGCTCCAGCTGGCCGGGTGTCACTGCTGTCCCTGCCTTTCCGAGGTGCCCGGCACAGCCCCCCCGCTGCATTTCCGCAGGATCCACCCACGCCAATCCATCATCCCACCGCGCACCTTCAAAACCCCCGCGCCCTTTGAAAGTGCTCGCCCAGAACTGATCATCTCCACTGTGAAATGAAGGATGGCCGAGGTCTAGTGCCCTGCTGAGCTCAATGAGGAGCCTGGGAGGTCTGTTTATCCTCACTGCTTTTTTTTTTTTTTTTTAAACTGAATTCCTCATTAACACTTGACTGAGAAGAAAAGGAAGAATAATGGGATGTGGAAGAAAGGCAAAAAAAAAAAAAAATCTAACTCCCACAAAAAAATCCAAATGTGTTTGAGAAAAACATGTTTTCAAAACTTTAAAGTATTGTTAACACTTGACATGAAGAAGCACAATGTTGAATATCATTTGTCTCTCCTACTCTTGAGGTTTCAAATAGAATTATCTTTATATAGAAAAACCTGTTGAAAAATCAAGTCTCTCAACTAGTCCCCACCATCTGAAAATGAGTGTTATTTCCACCTCAGGACATCAGGGCTCAACCGGTAGCAAGACTATTCAAGCCAAAAGCAGTGCCAGAATTTTTAAGCAGTCCCACGTTACTGCTCCTATGGTAGAAAACTCAACTGCTGGAAAATATTTTTTTTGTCTCAAGTAGCTTCTGTTTAGAACATTTTTAACAATTTTGAGTTTCATTGACAGGCTTACAATATGATTTATTCCTCGGTGGCAATCCCAACACACACCTGGCATAGACACTTTGATCTCACAGTTCATCAGCTGGCTCAAACATTCAAAGCCAGACACATCTGCAGAGAGAAAACAAACTTCAGGAGCTTTCTTATCTTTAACCAGCAAAGGTATCTTGAATAGTTTGCACATAAATCATTGATAAAAGACTGGGGATAGCACGGCCACCTGGGGGCTGACAGTCTCCAATTCAGTGTATACCATCCATGCACAGGAGGCTCAGCAAACACTGAGACCACCAGTCATACCCATAACACACCCAGCAGCAACACATCTTTCCACAGGATATCACTGCTATTCAGAAGCAGGTCAGATGCAGTGATTTACTCAACCCACTCAAAACATAAATTCAGTTTAAGTAAAAAAAAATTCACATCAAGATTTCATCTCTGCAATTACAAAATTTCTCTGAGTAACTGGTTCTTGAAATCACCAGCATTTGTGTAGTGGATAAAGGCCTGTTCCCAGACTTGAGACGAAGAGGAACAATTCTGTAATCTATTTCTTAATGAACTGGATGAATTTTTTTAAAGTAAATTTGTTGCTGTTGAATATAATTTTATTTTTTAGTGCTGTTGGTATTAAGATTGTTTTAAAATTGTCACAGCACCTGTTGTTTTTTGATAAGCATTTTTATTGTTACTACTTAAATCAGCTGGTGGAAAGGACAAAAAAACTGCAGTTTGTACAAGTCAAGGGGCTGGCACTGGTGTTGATAGAAGCACTCTAGAGCCAATTCGTATATTTTATTACATGAATGCCTTGAGCACACAGAGAGTGCCTTTAAAGACATTATGGGTTGGATGTGATAAGTTGGAGGAGCTTCACACAGTTCAATGGATCTGCTTCACACACCCTTTTCATGTAATCAAAACCTGTCAGTATTAAAGATACAAGAATAAGAGTTTCACCTCTGGTATTAATATTCCTTTAAAATAAGAGTAGGGAAAAGCTAAATATGCCTTATGTTGAATAATTTCAACCTGGTAGGTCCTTCAGCAGAGGGAACACATGGGGGAGCCTTCTCTTTGTTTTGCCAACCTGGGGTTGTTCTGCACCTCTTAGTAAAACCGTGGCAAAGTTAAATACTGCAAATAGGAGCAAAAAAATTGAGCCGAACTATAATTTAAAACATGGATTGTAACCTGGAAAAACATTAAACATTACAGTAGCTGAAGCTCGGAAAGGGTTCAGATGACAATGATTTACTTGTACATTTTGCTGCCTTAGTACATCCTTGAGATGTAATCCTAGAGATTCTGTTTAGCTTCTCAGAAAGCAGACAGGAGCTGCCAGCAGTTATAAACAGATTCTTCAAGAGAAATACTACAGTGCACTCAGACCCTGGTTTTGTGACAAGTCATTTCATTTCCCAGCATGGAGAGAGAACCACAGCTGCTTTTCTGTCTGGATGTGAGAAACTGAGAGAGACTGCAAAAGTATCCCAAAGAACTGAGACCTACTGGCAGTTCTGTTGCTCTGCACTTCATTAGAACATCCACATTTTGTTGCACCAGCTCAAAATTATTCAGTATCCTTCACTACTGCCATCAGCCTTGCTTCTACGTAAATGTTTCACTTATCTTTCAGTAAGGGGTGAACTTGCTACTACAGAACAGCTGTCAGTCAGAAATACTCATATTCAAATATCATATTTTCTTTCCCAAAACTTAAGATTTTAATATGTTCAGGTTATGTACATTTATTAGTCAAACATGGATTTAACTTCCAGAGCCTAGTTTTCAAAGTTAAGGAAAATATAAATGGTCTATTAAATACATACACAATGGCAGGCAAAAGCCACTACAGAGTTGGTATCTTCTCATGTCAGAACTAGTTTTAGTGAGTATTCATCTATTCTGTGGAATTCCACTGTCTCGAATTTAGCTCTTCGGTTCTTCTAAAATATTGAAACAAATACAGAAAAACACATAAAAAGCTGGCATTGTTCCTGACCTCTGAAATACATCCCCTGAAAAGATGGGTTTTGCTGGGATGACTGCTGTAGCAGCTACCCTTATTTGGGGGGATGGCAGTGAAATATTGGAAAAAAAGGTTCTCTGTTTTGAAGTCATTTCCCTGGTGACAAAGGTGACCTGGGGAGCGGAAGGAACATCTCTCCAGCCCCTGCAGGTCAGTCCCATCTGGCTGAGCTGTACCTCATGGCTGCCAGGTGGTGTCCTCATGTACTGCCGATGGATACAGCTGGGAAAACGAAGGCAGCAAAAGACTAAATGCCTGTATCCACAGTTAGACAACTAAAACCAAAATCATGCTTCTAATCACTTTGCAGCTGGTGAAGTACTTGATAATGGAACAACCTCATTCTTAAATTACCACGATTGCACAGACCAAAGTTTAGAAAAAATTACTAAGAACAATAAAGTCACTTCCATATTCACAGTGGGACAAAAATTCCATCCTCAATATTCTATTACATCATTTCAAACTCTCTAAGACTAAAGTAGCATAACACTAACAACACAGCCAATGAAAAATCCTAATCCATCCTCCCTTCTCAAAAGAACACAGGGAAATGCAAATGTCCTGACCACATTTTAACACTGTCTTCAAATCAGTTTTCTGCAAAAGACCGAAGTGTGTTTATCCCATTCAGATTTTTGATAATTTGTCATCTTATGATTCTTCTCTTCCAGGTAAATTTACAGCATTAAAGTTTAAAACCTGTCACAGCAAGTTCCACAGCCACACTGCACACATGAGACACACCCCGGGTCACTGTTCATTCAGCCCAAACTCATATGGAATACAAAATGAAGAGTCCTAAATCAAAAGCGTTACAAAGTCTTTGCTGGTATCAACACGGCCAAAATTTTGGCTTTCTGGCAAATGCTTCAGAGAAAGCATCTGTTTACAGGCTACTTAGCCAAGGTTACAAGAGAGTGTAAGATTGCAACCCCTAAAAGCCCTGTCATTGTTTCTTTCAGCTGCTGCATGTTTGTGAAGCTCGGAAGGCCTTGAAAGGAGCCAGAGCAGAGCCAACAGGTCAGGGCTAGATAAAATTAAGAAAGAATCCGAGGTCAGACCATGAAAGAACTTTTTTTTTTTTCCACCCCTCCAGAACAGTGAGCCCACCTCCAGCAGCCTTTCATTCAGTCCTGATAAGAAGAGACAGCACTCCACAATCTGGATTTCAGACATTTTAAGTCCTCTTTGGGGAGAGGAAAAGATAAGGAAGTCGAAAGAAAATGGACATTTTACTATCAGTTACTGTTGGAACGTACTTCCATACCTATTTTGGACATCCCTCTTGTCAGCAATTTACAAGGAAAATATTGACAGAAATTAAAGTACTGGGGGCTTTGTTCTTGTTTCTAATAGAATTGGGATTGCACTAAATTTCTGGATGGAAAAAAAAGAAAAAAAGTTCAGTGTCTTGATGTTTTGAGCCAAGCTCAGTGCCTAGAAACCTAGAAATAACTCCTTAAGCTGCAGCCAGCATGGCAATTCTAACAGCTGGGGAAGGGGATAAGAAAATTACATAATTTCAATTTTATTCTAGCTTGCATATAAAATTTAAAATAATACTTTTTTCTTTTCACTCAAAGCTATCAAAACCACAGCACACAGAAGGCTGAAAAAAATGGTTGCACTAAGGACAAAACTTCTGGGCCCAAATGTCCAGTTTTAATTTAATCTTTTGTGCCACTGGATTTTTTTTTTTTTGTGTAACCTCCAGGTCCATTGTTGGGCAGCGGCCTGGCTGGACAGCTCATTGGTCCGGCTTGCCAGGGTGACTGTGCTGCCCCCCAGCCCGTCCCTTCAACACAATACACTGCAGATAATTATTCAAAGGGGAGGCCAGCAGCATGGGCTGCTCTGACACCGGGTCACGGCCTTTGACATCGAATCTGGGGCTAGCCAAAGGCTGCTCCAAGCAGCACGGGGCCGGGGGAATTATTAAGGGGGAAGGGTGGGAAAGGAAGAGCGCTGAGAAATACTATCCTTAAAAATGTACTTTTGAAGCAAAGTAATGTAAATACAGCAGAAACTCGTTAGGAAAATAAGCAAATACATTTCAAATGTACCAGAGGAAAGGGACAGAGAGAAGTGCATCAAGTCAAACAGTGACAGAAAGCTGGGATGCAGGAGGATGATACAGATTCAGGTCTGTTCCTCTCAAAAGCAGGTATTCCCTCTCAGTTCTTCACTACTGGCTTTTATTCCTCTTTTCTAAAAAATACTTTGCTTGAGTATATATGATTAATCAAATAAACACAGTTTAACAACCTTGTTCTATTACTGTTTTTAAAATCTTGTTGAGGCACCAGGTACGAGATTTCTAAGCATTATTACTAGCTTCAAATAATAGTATCTAATTTATTTTTAAAGAAACTGGAATTCCAATTATCACACATTTTAAATAACATCCTTTCAATATCAGATTAAACTAGTCTGAGTGCTTACAAGTGCATTTTCTATCTCATGGTTTCTTTTTCAACTTGAAGTAACTTTAAACAGTTAGTTGGAACAAAGACTGACTGTGATACTCGTGTTTTCCTTTGCAAACCAAATAACTGAAGCAGAAACTAAGCAATTTGTTCTTTGTGCAACATTGTAAAAGTTTATTTTGGTAGAAACTAGAACATAGGGCACATGTGAATTGATCCAGCTAAACAGTCTGGCTTTCCACGGCTTTGGATGGCTCTGGCTTATTTGTCTAAATCTGAAAAGGGTCTGTATCCCTTTTGTAGCTCTGCTCTCCCCTTAGAGGGCCTCAGCACAAACAACACCTCACACCCCCCTGCAGTAAAAACATCACCTCTCCCCCTGCCCACCATCAGCAAGAGCAGCTTCAGACAAAAAAACTGCTGGGGGAGGGCGGCTGGGCCCGCAGGGATTGCCAGCACACGGCACGGTGGCCTTTGGGAGCCTACGGAAACGAGAAATACCTAAATTCACTAATATTTTTTAAGGAAGTGAAGCGGATTGCAAGGATTTTCAGTTGGCCCCGTTTCCTCACGGTGTGGAACATCCCCCCGTGCCCGTAAGTTCTGCCATCGGTCCCCGTGTTCTGCCGCGTTTCGGAGAACATTAAATGGCAGAAGCGAAGAGCTCCCTTCCAGCATCGTGTCACCCTCATGTTAACTAGCCTGGCTCACCGCTTTCAAAGTGAGCCCTCAAAAGCCAACTTGAAAGCAATACCAGAGGCCTGGACAAACACCTAATTTTGATCTTTTGTGCTCGTCTTTTCTTCTGAGAGACCTTTTCTTTTGTTGCTGCCCAGCGGAAAGCACACAGCTCATTGGTGCTGCTTTGAAAGATGAGAGCGCTGCCCCGCAGTCCACCCCTCCGAGCACAATCGCTTTAATGGAATTATGTAGAGAGGCCATCTCTGGAAGAAGAAAGAGAGGGCGAGGGGGGAGGGAGAGAGTGGCCGGAGGAGCCAGCAGAGCCCGTAATTACCCCAGTTACCAACACAGATATATCCACTGAGAATTCACGCAGTAGCCCAAAGGGGATGCGCCACCCCACACAACAGGTTCCCTTACACAGAGCAACCATGCACGAGTGACACCAACCAGCCAGTGAATCAAATATTACAGCAGTGGGGCGGGGAAAAGCAAAGGAAATCCAACACACAGCACACCTCAAAACAGGGCTGTGCTATAAACGGTTGTTTTCCATATTTTACAAGCAAATATGATCTCCCTGGTGGAGGTGAACATTTCTGGGTTGCAGACTGGGAGGAAGTTTAGACAATGTGCCTGACCTTCGTGCTGAGAGGGATGCTTCCAGAAGATGCACCTAAACACAATGCTATAAGCACCCTACCAAGTCTGGTTTAACATCTGCTTAGGTACCAAGCTCTATCACACACATGCACTGCCTGCCCGACATCCAGCATCACCTTACAAACAACACATTTGTACACAATGACAAAGGCAATCTGTTCACGGTGCCCAAACTTACCCCTGGAGCTATGATATAAATTTTCCTTCAGAACCAACATTTTCTGCTGGTCTGTCATGGACTCCCCCTGCCATTTTGACCCTTTTGTGCAGCAAAATGAAAACACTATCTATCATTACTTGCACCACAGTGACTTTGTAGGAGGTGCACAGTTTCATTGCAAAAACATCTGTGGTCTGGTGACTCAGATCTCCAGCTTTAGGAGTTGTGCTGTTGCAAGCATGACTGCAAGATGCAAAAGGTTCAGGCAGGGCAATTACCAATCCATCTGGCTCTTTCCTCCTTGAGAGGGCAACAAGGAATTGCATTAAAACACACTGCAGTTGCTAGATACAAGTCAGTCATGACAGGAAAACAACCAAAATACATGCGTGGAAAGCACCACTGTATTTTTCTTACAGCAAATATTGGCTGCAGCTGTAACGGGGGCCCAAACTGCAGTGGGATGTTGTGTTATTGCAGGTGCCAAGGGCCACGGCTGCTCCCTGTTGTTGGTTGGACATGGGGAGCGGAGCGGCACAACCAGACAGACAGACACCTACCTACACCCTGAGTCCACACAACTGCGGGAGCATGGAAATGTTATCATACAGACTCCTTGCAGGTGGAAATAAAGCAACCACTTAACGAAGCTTAAGATTTGGCGCTCATTTGTTGAGCACTGGGTGGAGGCACAAGTTAACCCAGACAGGTGACAGATTTTATAGTGAAACTGCTAAACCAACCCACATGTCATAGGCTGCCAGCTAGTCTGGTACATTTACCCTCTGATATGCCAACTCTCATACTGCATTTGCTGAAGTTAAATCCAGCTGCATGAAAAAAAAGAAACCTTTTAAAAAAAGATTGGCATCAAGTTTCCCTTGTACACTATTTTAATGTAAAGTGTTAATTGAAAATCTAAAACGCTAAATATTTTCTAATTACACACATTAATAAACCAGGCAACAGGGAAGACAGCTCATAGCGCTTGTGAAGAACTCCCCTCAAATACCTTAGCCCAGCAGGAAATTCCACCTGCAGTGTGATGGCACAAGGACACAGGTTTCTGGAATTCATTGCAGTGTCTCCCCCCATACATGAACACGCCTGTTACTCTTCCTTCACTATCTTGTTAAAGGCTCATCCCCTGTAGTCTCTCCCTGACTGGTTGCATATCTGTGACATTTAGCAAGGGTATTCATTTTAATTCCATTTAGATTACACTGAACCTCCTCCCTCATGGTTTAGCACAGCAGTGTTATTTTTAGTCTTTACATTTTCATTATAGCATATCCCAATCTTCTAAAACATGCCTTGAAGAAAACCTACATTTGTAATGATAATAAAAGTATCCAGGACCCTACAACATCCTTGGCTCTAATACTTATCACTGTTACATCCAAAGGCATGCTGGCATGAGCTATTCATAATGAGTTTTGTGGTATGAATTTGCCCAGGAAAGTTTATTAAAAGGACACAGTGATAGCTTGTCAAGAGTCAATGAAGCCTGATATACTCCATGTTTACACTCTTGAATGCTTTCAGTATGCTTAAATTTGGTGAAAATACCCAACTACAAGGCCAGGAGAATCTCCTTCTCTGCAAAAATTTTAACTTTTCATCTCCACACTGATTTCTCCCAGAACCATCTTGTGTTCATCTCTTTCCAGGCCAAGACTCTATTCTTCTAAAATAATTTATCAAGATTACTCAGTCCATGTTAGCGACGGCAGTTGTGCAAGTTAATGTTGTTGTTTTTAGTTAAATAGATGTTAATGGTTTATTTGAAGACTAATTAAGACAATTTCTTAAACAGTATTCTTGAAAGCACCATAGACAAACCTTGCAGGTGCTGTAAAAGAGGTCAGATGCAATCTGAATTTGGATCTAATATTGTCAGGAGCTCCAATTCTTTACACAAATTCCCTGAACTGTGGCCTGAGTACCTTTCTACAAAAATGCAGTTTAATGTCCACTCAAAAGAGCATCTAAACAAGAGTAGCCTAAAGGATTTCAGGCTTCCTGAAACTTTGGAAAATCTTTTGCTCTTCTGGCTGACAATACAGCACCTACTATTCATTTTATACTTTGCGGTGTTCTGTAAAGACAAAAGCATATCTTTCTCCCCACTTGGAAATGAATTACAACATTACATATTTTTAATGTAGGTACTACTTACTACAGGTAAAAACGATAGTACTTTAAAGGATGCTCAGAATAACAAGAACAACATGGAAAAGAAAATACAACTTTGCAGAAACTGGAAGAGAACTTTACTGATTGTGTTCCTTTCTTCAAGAATTTTTTTGTATGTACAAAATATTTTCCATGATTATATAAACAGGAATTTCACCTGGCTTAAATTTTTCCTTCAAAATGTTTTTCTTGAACTTTTTTTTAATAAACAAAATCACCTCTCATAGGAAGCAATGCTACTGTTCTCCAAATGTTTGACCACAGACAAGTTGCAATTTCAATCTTTTGCCTTACCTACTGTGTTTTTTGAATAGCTTTGTGGCAAACAAGAATTGAATACATGTTGAACATTGTATTAACAAGAGGAAAGGTACAGAGTAAAAGACTAGGAGACTACTCATAACCAAGGTTATTTTTGTTAACTTTCTTAATGCATTCAAGATTTAAATCCAAGCTATATCACTATCTTGATCGAAAAAAGGAGAACAAAATTATCTCGATGTAATTCCTCTGCATATGAAGTTTATACAACACTAAGAAAATGGAAAGCAGTGAGACTGATTGATTGCTTAAGTAAAATAAACACGCAGCTACTTAACTCTTAGCTAGCTATCTTCCTCATACAATTAAAAGGGCTCCCCATCATTAATTCAGATTTGCAAATGCCAAGTTGAGCCTGCGGTCTGATGAGCATTTAAGTCAGCATTAGCCCCTGCTGCTGCTGACAGGAGCCAGCCTGCTGCCCCCGGCCACTGCAAACTTCCCACCACGTCCCTGTGCTCCAGCACGAGGGTCGGCAGCCTGCAGGAACAGAGAGGAGCAGCACAGATGAGCAGGGACAGGAACACAAGGAATGGGAGGGGGTTTCTTCCAAAAGTGCCAGGTTTTGCTACTTTATATGCCCTGAGTGGAACTCTGGTGAGTTCTGAGTGCTGAGCAACATCCCAATGCAACAGAGCGAGCCCCTGGACACAACACAGCCACCAGGAGTCTGCTTCGTTTTATACAGCCTGGTGAAACTGTGAACCTCCAACCTATCCATGCAAAAACTCCAGACATCGAAGAGCCGTGTTATGAATTTATTAATAAAGGACGTTTCCCTCAAGGGGGAGCTGTTATCTAATACACTGAATCCAAAGTGGGAAATCTGGATGCTTACAGCTCCGTTCTGGCACTGATTTCAGGGATATCGTATCCCGCTCAGTTGAAACCTTCGATACCTGAGCAGCTCCATGAAAATGGGCCTTCTCCTCCTTGTGTTTCAGGTACCAGTCTGTAAGGTAGGACAGTGAACACTGTTCACCTGTGAAACTCACAGGAATGCTGACCAAGTGCTGGAAGAACCCAGCAGGTGCTCTGAGCACAGACAGATGGACACACCGGTGTCACTGGCAGGAAAGTAGGAATAAGAATAACTGCCTAAAGCGGATTTCTGCCACACCACTCCAGACAGGGTGTTCCAGCTGCCCTGCACAGGCGGACAAGAGACAACACAGGCTTGGGGGTGCCAGTGGCAGACAACTCCTGGCTCCAGCAAGAGGGAAGACGACCCCTCAGAGGCAAATCCACCAACAGGGAGGCTCAAGAAAAAGACGGAGGGGTAGGCACTGTTGGGTCAGCTGGAATACCTTGAACTCTGAATCACGCCAAGCAATTCCCTTTTCTATCCTACAGCTTGACTACGCCTTGGTGCTTTTCTTCAGGTATTGCACTGGGTTGACTGGGAGCGTGATCTGGTGCCTCTACCCTGCTTGGATAACATGCAAAGACTTAACACATCTAAGCCACTTCTGAGAAAAGTTTTCCAGCACAAGTAACTGGTCAGGAGTGGTATAGATTCAGGTCTTCCAAGGCAAGTGATCGTCACCAAGGCAACAAGGGCTGATGGGAAACTAAGAGAAATTAGATAAAGGCAGGTGAGAAGCAGTCAGAGGACAGCCAAGACGTGAGGAGAGAAAAAAGGCTAAGTTAGACTAACATTAGCAATTATCATGAAAATAAAAATTATTACAAAAGAGTAATACAGTAAGAGGTATGCTTGTGATGGAGAAGTGCTGGGCATGAAGTGCCATGAGCACCAAGACAAGGAGGATCAAGAAGATATCCTATTTTTCTCCCAACAGCATCTATACACACATGAAAATGCAGATACACAGATACAGAGCTAAGCAACAGGCTGTGAGCACATCCCTCCCTGCATGTAAAACAGACAAAGGAGAAAGTGGGGAAATGATAGGGAAATGAACACAAGGCACAGCAATGCAACACCTATTTATCTGCCTCTCTTCCCCCACATAACCCATCCTACCTACTACTGCTTCAAAACATCTCCTGTTCAAGTGCATTAAAAAAAAACATCCCTGGGGGCTGATACACAGATCACATTTTCAAGATGTATTTGCACACAATACTTTGTTTCCTCCTCTGTCTGAGCACACAAATTTGTCAGGTGGACAAAGAGCCACAGCATGCACACCTGGATGCCACAAGAGGCAGAAAACTCAAGGCTTTCACTGATCTACCAAACAGGATAAAGACTGTATTTCCCTGTCCCAAGTGCAGTACAGATAGTTTTGTTCTGTAATGATAACCATCTTGAGAAGGGGACAATCTTCAGCTGTGACAATGGTAAAAACAATGGAAAAGTGAGTATAAATGTGGAAATACACTTTTTATGCCAGTCTTTCTTCTAAGACTTTTTTCCCCACATGCAAAATGGAAAAAAAAGTCATTTGGAGAAGTTTTACAGCAAGAGCAGCTTCTTCCAACACAAGTTTGTTTCTTTCCCCATTTCCTGCACCCCCCCCCGCTTCGTTTGCCACAGAAGTGTGACTCCAGGCAGCCTGAAAAAAACAAACATGGGCTTTTTCACAATTGCATCTTTTCCCAAAACTGAAAAATGCTTCTGTTAGCAATAATGCCTTCATGACAAATATATAACCAAGGTGTTACTCAAGGCAGGAAAGCTACCAGAAAACTTATTAGCTTAGCTTTAGAAGTGGATTTACTTATCACTAACACAGAAATTGCAAAGATTCCCCTACTATTACCTTTCTCATACAACTACCACTGGTAACACAACCCAAAAAAGTTAATGAAAAAACCCAGGATAAATTAAATTAACATTTTGATCACAGCATCTGGATTGTTGTTTAACAACGGAAGAAAATAATAAATGAAAAGGGGAGGGGGGAAATAAGAAATGTAACTAACCCTGTACAGCAAATGTTTTCTTCTGTCCACTCTGAAGTCTCTTTCATGTGCTAATGGTGGCATTTTTTTAAACTCTTCCCCTTTGACTTACTCAGACCTTTAAGGACCTCACACATCTAATGGTTCCTCACATTCACCAAGAACAATCAAGAGAGGTCTGGGGGTTGACATGCAGTATGATTAATGGACAATGTTGATTTAATTTCCTATAACAGGAGTTTTCTCTAAGCTTTCTCCAAGGAGCAGTTTCTGTGCAATCCAGGACTTAAGTATTTTACTAATGAAGTCCAATAAATAGCAAATTAAATAATGCTGTCTCCCAGAGACAAATCCTCTCATTTCAGGGAAGAAAAAAAAAAAACAAAAAACCCCACCATATTAAAAGTTCTGTTTAAATGTAAAAAAGCAGGAATGTACTTAGTTGTTCAGTTTTCTGGGTTGGTTTTTTTTGTCTGGTTTTGTTTATTTTGTAGTTTTGTTTAAGAAACTTTAGCAGTTATCTGGTCATTCCTGCCATTGTTATCTGCTTGCTTGTTTTTAGCTTTTAACAGGGGTACACAATTAACCTAATTTCCAGTTCCAAGAAATTAGTCTTTATTTATTGGTCACTTTTACTTTATAGATATCAAAATGTATCCTATCACATATTCATTACAATACTTGGAATCATTTCAAAAGCAACTCCGAGTTGTTTTGCTTTTTTTTTAATTTAAAGTCATTTACTACTTTCTGGTTGTAAGGAGTGATCAATATGCCCTTTTCACGAAGCAAATCTGAACCTCCAGCGAAGGCACAATGGAACACTATTTGCATCCATCCTGACTGTTACTCAATCAACATGACACAATTTCCCCACTGAATTCCCACACAGGTTTAGCTCTAAAGGGTGGAATTTCTACCCTGAGAACGCAGAGCAGCAGAGACATTTCCTGCGAGATTCTAATCGCTTTCCCACCACCACAAAGTTTGCCTCCCAAAACTCGGATGACAACACATTTTGCTTTGCTATAGGCTGGCAATTTACCTCGCCAGAGCGCAAAAAATCTGCCCCTCCTCCTCCGAAGGCTTTGCAGCACCCTTGATTCCAGTTCTTCAAGTCGTGACACCATTAGCCTGATGTCCTGAGAGAAAGGAACGCGTCCAACTCAGTCACAGAGAGAGCTGAGAAAGAGACAAAGTCTCTCAAAAATTGGCCCCTACTCTCCACGCTACTGAAACATCATCTCTCCTGTTGCCTTAGCAGAGCCCGTAGCTTTACACCACTGCCTTTACCATTGCTACAAGGCATTTTCCCATGAAATAATGAACTCCCCTCATCCTGCCAGCTCACACTATCACTTTAGAGAGTCTGGCTTAACTGGTCTTAGCACTCTCTTCTGGTTTTTTGAAGTACAGTATATGCAATTTTATTCTGCACTTGAGTCTCTACTCCCTTGCCGTGTCCTTCCCACCAGCTTGGGAAGTTAAAATGAATTACTGCAAAAGTCAAGGCATGTTTCAGTGAGGGTGTCAGGGCTATTTTCCCAGATAAATGGCTCCGAACTGGAACAGTTCAGCAAGCATGTTCAAGAATCAAAACACATTAGGCAATCCTTCCGGCACAAAATCTACATCCCTCTGAAAGATCTTAACTGCCTAAGAGAACAAGAATGCATCTTTCTGACCCAAGATTAAGTCCTTATCATGTTGACAAATTAATAATTTTCTGTGAGTTTGAGCCATTCCACAACTGCAGTTAATTCCAAGAAAGCCTAGAGATTCCCCTTCGTGTCTGTCTCATGTAACATTTTAATTAATATCAAAACCAGTTATGCTGCTAATGCAGATATTACAGATGTCACTATTCCAGCACCTATTGAAGCTGATCACTGGCTAAACTGGTAACCTATTGAGAGGCTTGATGGCATAATTTAAAATTAACAAATACATTAAACATTAATCAAAGCTTTCCATTACAAACAAACTGTGTGAAAATAACATTTACTTTCAAAAACAAAAATACGGGCAGAAGTAACTGTGATGTGATTAAAAAAAATTCATAAAGCAAATTTCTTTAATAGAAGTAAACAGAAAACATGCATAGCAAGGTAAACTTTTTTTTTTTAAGAACAAAAATCCAGATGAAAATATGTAATTATTATACACATCTGCAGTACTGCACAATGCAAGACAAACAATGGCAGAACTGCACAGGAAGGAAGGTACTACAGTGTTTTACAGCTGTGGCACTTGAGCTGCATGAAAAGCGTGCAGCAGGAGCAGCTGACAGTTAACTGGCTGCTCCCCAGCAAATGTGCTCAGAGCAAGCCGATATTTATCTGAGATTCCCCCTCAGTCGCGTGCAGGAGTGCTCAAATAAAGCTGAGCCCAAGACACAGTTGTTGCAATGGATGCCACGCCAATAAGCTCCATCAAAGGGCCAGAGAGTTCAAACCCAGCTCCAGTTTTGCTCAGTAAGAATTCAATTTACAACCCGAGCGAATCAATTTCTCACCTAAACAGAGCAGTGCAGTATTTTGCTTCCATAAGGCAGGCATGAGCCAAGTGGCTGAGTCTGTGAGTCAGTGTGCCTGGGCACCTCCTCATAATCCCCTCTCATTTGCCCTGGTGCATCCCGGCTGCACAGGGACCAGCAAGTGCAACACCAGAAATGCTGCACAAAACAGAGGTTTGACACCTTCCCTGCCTCTGCCACCCAGCCTGGTTCTTGCACAAGCGAGAACAGCAAACCTCAACCTAAAAGGAGCGCTCTGCTACAAATCCAGAGAAATTACTGACATACACTGGAAACAAAACACAATGAGACAGTTTGTAAATCACAACAAAACAGAAAACCCAGTTTGATCTCAATTTACACTTACAGCCTGTAAAATATAATACAGTTCTTTTATAAAAGAGGTTAAATCCTACCAAAGCAGCATTTGCTTTGATATTTTGCCAGTTAAAAAAGTTACAGGGTAATAAAGACTCCTCCACTCTCTCTTTTAATGTATGATCTACTTTTCAAAAACCTGAAGGAGAAAAAAACCCGATATGCAGATATGCCATGTCTGCATTTGGAAGACAGACTCATTTAGGGTGGTGACAGGTCTGCCTTTCATGCCTGTGAAGCAAGGAATGTGTGTCTCTTGTTCACTGATGTGCAGTAGAACCCACTATCACAGCAGGGCTGGGCAAGAGCAAGGGCTGGATAACTACAAATATACATAATCTGCCATGTCTGCAAAAGAGAGAGAGGTCATGGTTAGCTGAGGGAGAGGTTGATTCTAAACATGCCCAGTTTACTTCTGGGGCTTCTGGTTTTATTACTGTGCAGTCTGAGCGATTCCTCCTCCCCTCTCCCAGCAAATCTCTTATGTTTTAGCTGATAAGTAGTGGTAGCAAGCCTGTTACACACAATCAGGAGAATTGGCAGATAAGAGGTTTAGTTTAAGGATGTAATCAGCATGAGTAAACACTAGACTGACCCAGCTGTAAACAGTGGAAATAAATGATAATATTTGTCCTGGTCACCAACTGAGCTATTAGGCACTTTCCACTATGTAACAATGTAAATATAATGACTACAGTATATACAGTAGACAGTGCTATCATCTGGTTCTCTAAGCAAGAAAGCTGAGCTTTCAGTTGATCTTTACTAAGAACTACAGTAATTTCTAATTTTTTTGACAGAGCATTTCATTAACCTGATCTGGTCTGATACAAATACACTTTTTTTTTGCTTGAGGTAATACTGCATTATATTATATTGAATGCCATTCGAGAACAGTTAACAAAGAAATTTAAAAAAATGAGTGCTTCTCACTAAATACCTGTGTTTCTTTCACATCATTTCATGAAACTGTAGGAATGACTGGCTCCTTGAATTTGTATGGGTATCCCAAGCTAAATTTCAATAGTACCTCATAACCAAAAAGCAGCATCAATTCCTACATACACAATCTCGAGTATCCCAGAATCAGGTATGTGAGACTGCATTTTGACACCACCAAAATATGGGATAAAACTGAAATTATAGCCCTAGCTATCGCAAATAACTACATTAACATATTAAATGCTCTTATAGTGTTCCTTCTCAGTATTACATCATTTACAGTTCTTAATAAGAAAGATGTTATCAGCACCATCCAAGATGACATTAAGTTTTTAAAACTTACATTTTTCCAGCACATTCACTTGCAATAGGATACAAGCCAAACCTCTATGTCCCATCTGACCATCATATCAACTGCTTCACAAAAACTGATAAGCACTTTTACAGCATCATTACAAGAGACGCTTGGGTGACATGCATCAGGCAGCTTAACTGAAGAAAGTCTTTGCATTGACTCTTCTTACACACCCTTATTTAATTTCTATAGACTACAGAGTGACCTTGTCTTCTTTGCTGCCCTGGACTAAAGCTTAGCTACAGTCATGGTTGTAACGTGATAGAAATAGATCCAGGGGAAATTAAACTACTGGAGGCCAAGTCTCTGGGGGAATCCAAAGTGTTGTAGGGAGTTGGCTAATTCTTCAGCAGAAACCCCCTTTCCATAGGGGAATGCCATGCAGGTCACAAAATGTGCCTTGGTGTCATTTAGACCCTGACAAATTCTTCACTGGAAAATTCTGTCCAAGTCAAGAGGGGCAGGGAAATCTTTTATTTCTCCTCTCTGCTGGGAAGAGGCAGGACACAGAAGAGCTTTTCAGAGTAAATCACACACATGACTCTGACAATCAAATTATTTTTCCAAAAGTACTAAACTGTGGCAGGGGAAAATGCCACTGGGTAACATAAAACTGGAGTACCAGAAGAAGCAGCACAGGGTTATGATGAACCTCATGTTAAACAGCTTAGATGACCCCATCAGCATGGAAGAAGTTTTACCAGAGAGAAAGCTTGTGGTGCCTCCAAGCCTCTCAGGAATCACCAACCAATTTATTCATTTCATTGTTTATTTTAGGCAGATACCCTCCATTTCATGGCCATGCAGTCACTTGGCAGCTTCTGCGCAGTCCCCCTGTAGCCCCAGGCCCTGGGAACCAGCAGTGCTCCCGGGGCTGCAGCTCCAGCACAGGACACTCCATTCCACAGGCTCTCCAGGGAGGGACCTTCTCCCGGGAAAGGCCAAGGTGTGCTCCCCATGGCTCAAGGTGCTTTCCCCAAAGCCAACAGACCAGTTTTTCCACACCCTGAGGTGAAAACGGATCCTTCCTGAGATATCATCACAAGAGACAAGAGAGCACCCCCAGTCTGTGTGCACATCTCTGATCTCTGCCACTGCCTGCTGCCCTCAGGTGCACTCAGAGACCCAAAGTGCTGCTTTCTGGAATCCTCCCTGTAATGGCCATCAGGGAAGGTGGGACAGCTCTCACACAGCAAGAATAAATAAAATAAAAAATGGAAGACTGAATCAGCAGAGGGAATTCTTTCCTCCCTCCCTCCAAGCACAGAAGACTTGGAGGCCAATGGCACACAAACGTGTTGCAATCCCCCATCACCGGTGGCATTCATTTAATTCATTCCTGGCACCATAAGAACTGAAAAGTGAAGTTCAGAGAGGGGAACTTCCAGGCAGCTGGAAGAACAGTGTTCTTGTGTTACAGCATCAGAAGGGGTCACACTTTCTTGAGTTTGATAACCAAGGAGTTGAATTTGATTTTATCCTCCCAGATGAGCTTCAAATGGGTTCTTGGGAGTCACTGCCCTTCTTGTAGAGTCTCCATCTTCCCACCACCCAGTCATCCAGCTGCACATACAGTGAGCTCTGACAGGCAAACAGCCCCCTTAGCACAGCAGTGGGTACGAGCAACACAGAGCCACAGATGCACAGGCTTGAAATACTCCTCAGAAAAAATCCTTCGAACACATGTAAACGGGTGATAAACTTCTCTGAACACTCTTCACTTTAATTTTCAAGCTTTGCCAATCCCTCTCCTGTTGCACAGAGAGAAGGCTCCCCAACAAACTCTTACACCAGCAAAACTCACTTCAACTTCTGAGCACACATATTCTGAACCACTACAGAAACAGGTCCTCTACCAGCAGACTCATCGAGCCTCACAATGAAAGACTTTCTGTGAGGAAAGAATTTCTAGACCAAGAGGAAGCAAAGGAAGAATTAAAAATAGAGGCAAAAATGCATGGTATGCACCCAAGGGTCTGCTCCAGTGGCAAAATCAAGTAATAATGGAATTTTACACTGGACTAGGAAGTGGCCTGCTATTGAAAAATAAATGCCAAGACCTTTAACACAAACAAATGTCTATGTGAAACTCTGGATATTTATTTTGAGAATGGCAGCCCTGACTCTGATCAGATCATTTAATTCTCTTTACATGGTGACTATCATGCTAAATAATCCACTTTAAAAATACACAGAAGTAACTGGGTAGACTTACACGGCATAAGAGGGGCCAGTTCCCAGAAAACAAGGTAAGAACCACCAAGACACTAAAACATGCAGCATAATATTCACATTGTTACACTTCATGTTCAATCATTGTAACCTATTTCACACTAGCATTGCTGATGCTGCTTTGCCTCTCATAATTATCCTTCTATCAAGAGCCTTGCAGACATTTGCAATCATTTACAGTACTTATATCAATGCTGTCAACCATCAAGGCAATCAACAGTGCTTATAATAACAATGCTAATACTCTCTTTGATTAGAGAATATTATTAATTCTCATTTTGTGATGCACTTCAATTGTCACAAAGTGAACTATCTTATTTAAATACATAGATTTTGGACAACTGGCACTTGTACCAATGCCTGCAGAAAGTTCCCTGGACAGATGTATTGACATGCTCCAAACGTCACCAGAAGTCTATCTGCAGTTTATTAACTATGCAAAGGACAGGGAATGGTAGAGCAGCCCCAGGTCATGACAAACTAAGACATAAAGAGGGAGTGTTTGGAAGCCTTATAAATTCAGTGGCAACAGATAATGCATGAGAAACTGCTCCATCTTTGCCCCTGGGAAGCACCTAGGACTATTAGCATATTCTTCCAAATTCAGAATAACTTTCCCTTTTGACCATGTTATCCAACATATATGAAACCAAAAACCTTAAAACACACGTTTCCCCTTCGAGTTTCACCCTTGCAATACTCTACTAACTCCTGTAGCTCATAATAAAGACATTTATTTTAAAGAGGCTGTCAATAAATCAGTAGTTCAGTGTCCTCAGGAGAGGCAAATGGGTGACAGAACATTAGTTCTCACAGCCTCTGTCCAGTTCATGAAGAGTCAGTTTGCCCCAGTCACGAAACCCAGTGAGGTGGCTTATCTCAAATTCTACCAAGCAGGTTCACTTCCTAACAACTAATACCTTAATTTTTACATGCATAAATAAATGTGCTGGTCCAAATTATTTAGATTATTCACAAGAAATAAAAATAAGAGCAAGTCAGTCCCTTTTTAATGTGTGGATATTGCTGCAGTCTTCGTGGCTTTGTACACTGCATACAATTCTACCTGTTATATTCTCCATGTGTGCAGCTGCCAGAGGCAGGTGGTTGGTTGTGCACTGTTTTCTAAGAAATAATTCAGCATGCACAAGTATTTCAAACGGGCAGCTTGGCAATGGGCAAACACAGCAGTCAGACAGGCACTATCACTATGACAAGGCTGTGTGAACTTTCCAAACTTCAGCATCTGTAATCATCTTAGCAGTGGACACAACCTAATCAAATTTCCTGTGCTGGGTCTTTGGTAGCTCTAGCAATGAGTGCCTTTAACTGTAAATATTACAAAGCAAACAAAAATAAGAAAATAGCAAAGAAACTTACATAGGAAAACTTCCCATACTTGATGCACACTTCAAACAACTCAATATATCCTATAAAAAAGTAAAAAGACGACTTCTCCTGAAGTTATTTAAAAAAAAAATACTCTTCAGTAGACCTAAGCTACAGCAGCACAAATTATGTAGATGCAAAAAACAAATTATGGCAACCAGATTATATGGAATGTATCATATTTTGGTCACCATATTTAGATACTGAGAATCATGATAAAGAATAAACACTCAACACATCAAATGCACCCTGACTGAATGGATAACTCAAGCACATGAATTCTTTCTTCTAGCAATTCAGTCGACTGTGTTTCCCAAACTCCCTTTTCTTTCATTTTCTCCTGTCTACATGCTTACTGGAAAGAAAAAAACAATAAAAACACAGAGAAAATATACATTTGAACTTAATTCTGTAAACCAGTATTTTCATCTGAGGAGAATTAGTGAGAAAATCTATATGACGTAGATCACACTGTTGAATAAATGTGTGTGTGTCTGAAATTACTGCTTTGTAATTCCATAATGAGAAGAGGAAAAAATTATTCATTTCTGTCCTAGGACACACGACCCCACATCTTTCCAACCCACTGCTCTTTTGTCTCACAGCTCTGTTAAACAGTCAGCCACTGCCAGATGCTCTGGATAGAAATGGTCACAGATGGTCAGTTGTCCAGTTAACAGACCAGGATGCTCGCCTCAAATCTTCCCTAAAATAGTATCTCAACTGTATTCAGCAGATGAGAATATCTAGGCATGGTCAAGAGGCCATTTGACCTAGTTAAGACTGCAGGTCAATTTTGATAATTTAGTCAAGATTAATTCTCCACAATACCCCCCAAGTAAACTATCTCAGCAGCCAGGTGATCAATGGAAAGACTCCAATGGGACTCAGCAAGTTCTGTGCCCTAATCTTTGTGCTCAGCTCTGCAAATATTTACTGGGACTCCTTAAAAATATTAACAGAATAATAACATGCACGCGGGCTACTTGCTACTGTGGTGAACAAGCAGTGCTTGTTGTACAGAATGGCTGTTACAAAGGCTACAAATAAGTTAGAAATAAGTTAGAAATACCAGACAAAAATTTTCAGTATTTTGTAGTTTTCTTTCACTGTTCCTAGATCAGGCAGAAATCCAAACAAGCATATCAAACAATATTAAAAAACATAGTTAGCAAACACTGATAATAAATGACATGTTTTGTATCTTGTGATAAGCAGCCGGGTGTCCTTCTTCCAACTTACCCAAGATTTACAAGATCTGGTTATCTCAGTGTTGTTCAACACACATTCTGACAGAGGATTTTTACCTCAGCAGCCAAACCCCAGCTTGCAAGGCTTATTGCTGGCAGAATATAGGGCCAAACCTAACGTTGCTGCCCCACAGGTCTAGTGATTAAAGCTCTCCAAGATGTCAAAAGAGATGAGGAATATTTTATAAACTCACCTAAACCACTGACAGTATACTCCAGGTCGCTGGCATCCAGCAGAATGGGTCCATTCTCCTGCTGCCCTTCTTCTTTGTAATACAGCTTGTAGCCCTGGATGGCTGCAGGGTCCTCAGAGTCCTGCTGCCACTGCACTGAAATAGTCGTGCAGTTCATGGGCTCCACACGCAGCTCGGGAGACTTTGGGGCTGGTTGTAGAGAAATATATAATCTTATATTCTAGAAACAACTATCTTTCATGCAAAAATCTGGGTGCCCATAAGTCCAAAGTGCACTCAAGACTTTGATTCTAACTCATCTGTGTATTCACCTAGTTTTTTCTTATGAGGTCTGACTCCCTCTAACCTAATCTTACAAATTAATTTAGGATAAAACAGAAAAAAACCCAGTTTTTAATTCCACATCTTAATAAATAAATGTATAAGGTAGTCCTTTTCAAAGACAAATAAAACCACTCCAAAGATAGTTATAAAATTGCCTCCCGTTTTAAAGTGAGAAGGAGCAAATGTGATTAACAATAACATTGCACTTGATCAAGTTAGTAATTTGCAATAGTAGTCAAAAGTCAATTAAGTCCCAAGTGGATCAATGTGGACTGCAGCTGAAAAATGAAGTTACAAACTCAAATTTACATATTTTTAAGGTATTCATGCAAAGTTGAACATTGTTCTGCATGACATTACTAAGTAATCATGTAATCCAAAGCTCAATTTTAACAACTCAAATTAAGACTTCAACTATCAAGTCAATTTGCATATTCAAATCATTCCTGCATTTTGTTTATAACACAGACTTCCACGAATCAGCTCTGATCCTTTAAGCACCTGTACACACTGCTAATAATGTGCAATGTCCAACTTGCCAGAAATGTATTTGACACTGAATAAAATGGTGCAGGAAACTTCAGTTCACGTTTGTGAGCTGATCCAGCATCTGAGCTTGCAGACTCATTTCCTTCTGTTCTATAAAATTTGAATTAAAAAAAGAAGACAAAAACAACCACCCCAAAAGCCATTGCTGTTCAGTGCAAAACATACTTAGCATTACCTTTCACACTCGTAGCTTTGGGAGTTCGGTGTGAAGTCCACAAAGACGCCTCTCCCCAGCCAATCCTCGTTGCAGCAGTGATACGAACCAAGTACACACTGTCAGGCTTCAGCCCTTCCAGCAGATACTCATCCAAAGTCCCCGGGAGCTCCAGGACCTGGATCTTGGTCTCTGTGCTGAGGCGGAAGGACAGACGGTACAGCACGACCTGACCTCGCCGGTATTTTGTGGGAATGGGCAGCCAAGATATGAGAATATCTGTGGGGCTCCGGCTCGTCAAACTGATCTCAGGAGCTCTCAAGGGAACTGAAAAGGGAAAGACAAAGCTTTTGAGGCTCAGGGAAAAGAGCGATGGAAAATTCTCATCTGACTCCTCAGCCTACAACGAGGTGCCAGTAATGCAAGAGTAAACAATCCAAGTTTTGCAGATTCTTGTTTAAGGATAACTTGACACTTCTCATGCTTCTCACCTACAGCCTAAGCAAGCTTTTTCTCTGTAAGGCCCTCAACATTTCTTTTCCTGTTGCTGCCAGCAGTAATCAAAGGCCACCAGCACCTCACTGGGCTGCAGCGTGCCTATCAAGGTTGGACGCAGCAACTCGAACCGAGTCAGGACAACAACCTGCACGGCTGAAGACTCGGTGCATGTTTTCATCTGCTGACCATGTAATGAGGGTTGTAACTCCTGACAAAGGGACAGGCAGACAAGTGGAACTGGCAATGTTCCACACTGCCAAAGCTTAACCCTGTCAGGATTTATTAATCAGTTCTAATGAACTACACTAAACAGTTTGTTGTTGCCGTGATGTTCAGGTCAATTAAATAACTGCACAGAAGAAAATTAGTAGAGTCTTTTATGATATTCTGATTCTAGTAAGGAGCACATAGACACAAAAAAACCCTCCAAACCAAATGGTTGGGGTTTTTTGGTGTTTTTGTATAGCAAATTTTTATTTCAAATTTTCCTAAAAAATTTGCAAAAGATGCAGTGGCTATGCAGTTTGATCCATATTTCAGATGCCCAGGACAGTCACAGAGGCTAAATCCTAGGTTACTATCAAAATCTCAACATCACAGGAGTTCTTAGAGATCTAGAATACTTATTAATGAAATGTCTTTCAAGGTAGAAAAAGATTCCACGTAATCTACTCTGCTGCCCTGTCAGAATGTTATTTTATGCTCATTCTTTCATTAGCTGTCTTGCACCATGTGTATCCCAAAGTCTCACTGGTATCAATGGGAATCTGAGATCCTCAAGAATTGTTAGCACTGCATTGCACAGTTCTATTTCTAATCTGTCTCACCATCTTCAAGGGTGTGCTGAGTGACGTGATCTGACATCTGACTGGCTCCCAGAGGCATATAAGCAACAATATAGAAGGTGTAGTTGCTGGCGGGTTCCAAGTCATCAATAATGTAATGGGTTGTATCATTTCCAATGACCACTTGGTACTCTTCGTTATTTAAACCTGGCAGAAGACAAGGGTTAGAGAAACAAAAATCTCTAAAGATCCTGAAACACCACACAAGATCTTCCAAAGTTAATTTCACGTTCTTCCCCAGCCTACCTCTATTATTTCAACCCTACTAAGTAAAAGCTCTTTCATGCCCAGGAGTAACTGTGTCTTGCCATGGTGCAGGTTATGGTGTGTCAGGCTTTTCCTGAATAAGGGATGCTGAATGCAGCCTAAACCCTATTTAGAATTAGTCACAACAAACTGTGCCCCGTGTACAGTAACACAACAGCCAAGCTCTAATAGCCTGATCATTCATCCCGAGCTCCTAAATCTATTTGTTTAGAGTCAGGGAGGGTTTTACAAAACCTATTTACAAAGCCTTTCTGTAGCAGACAGGGAGGAATGTGAGGGCTCCACACCATCAAAAACAAAACAAACAACCCCCTCCCCAAAAGAAACAAACAGAAAGGATTTATTCAGCAAAAGCATCTCATTTTAGCCCTGCGATTTTTATATACGTTCCATTGACACGGTTTTTTCCTTTAATTTGGAGAAAAGCCAAAAAGAACAGACCAGAATAAGCTTCAATAATGTTCCACTCCTTAGCAAGTTGTTAAAAAAAGAAAAAGAAAAAAAGTGGTCAGCAATTCACATTAAAATATGCACAGCAATGCAGGCAGCAGTCCTTGTCTTTGTTGGGCTTTATTCCTATAGAGGAAGGCTATAAAGTGGACTGAGTGTGGTGAAAGCTGCTGTGTGAAGGAACAATTCACACCAAGTGCATGTCAACTTAATCAAAACTCTCTAAGAGCCAGCTCCTCCTCTTCACAACTGAATTTATAAACAAAACGAAAGGCAAATTCCACCATTAAGTTTTCCCACATTTATGAATTAACTTGATAGCATTTTAATTAGACAAGATTACGAGCATCTCACAACAGACTAGTTAATGGCTTGTTAATTAGGAATTGCAAGGCACGATTTCTGACCTGCTAAACAAGATCCTTGAGCTCAAATTAAAAGGACTTGTTCTCTCATTGAATGGATTGCTAGACCTCATGCAGAGGCCCTAATGAAACAGCCATAATAGAGAACAAGGCTTGCCTTCCACCACAATCAGTGTTCCCTTTGTGCCTTTTCTAAATCACTAACAAGGAATTAACACACTCCAACATGCACGCTCATCAGACCCTTTTTCTTCTTGCTACTATGACCCCGATTTGAATGTAAAATATTCTGCTAAAAGAAACAAAAAAACAAAACCACAAAACCCACACCTGTTAGTTTCTTCAACTAACTTGATTAAAACACTAACTTTTTTTTCCTTTTTGTAATAGGGAAGAGGACCTGAACTTGTTTTTACAGTGGAATACCAGAGTACTCGAGTTGGGCAATTTAACAACAAGTGATGGTGTCTTTTGGATTCAAAGCACCCATCACTTGTGAAGTGTACAGAAAAAACATTAAACTCGATATAATTTATGCATTATCCACTTTTGCTTTCTGGTTAGAGTTTATGGAATCAGAAGCATCAGTACAACTTGGGAGACTTGGCAAGCACTGCTTTCCTTTGGCAATACTATGCTCTTTATTCAAATGAGGTTCCCAACTAAAACAGGAGAGCAACACATGAACATAAATGTACAAGGAAAAAAGTTACACACGGGAACCTTTAGGAAAGATAAAATCTAATTATGTCAGAGATATCTGAGAGCATTTTTAACCTTCATTAGGGTCAGACACAGAGTGTGAGAGTGGAATGGGGGAAGACAAGCTGAAAGGAATAATGAAAGCAATACGTTCATACAAACTATTTGCATTAAGACATCACTATCAGAATTCTTACACAGTAAATAAGATGCTGACAATGCCAATGGTCTATGTTAGCATTTCTATAACCTGGCATGGTGTGAATGTCATCAAAAATTCAATTTACAATTCTTTCAATGCAGTTGCTTCTAAATTTACATTGGAGAGATGGCTGATGTGATACTTTCTCAAAGAGACATTTTCTAGGCTTTGAATGATGCCACTGATACATGGGCAACATCCTCAAGAAAGGTTTACAGATTAACACTAAGAAACCTATTATTTTTACAGAGCTGCAGTTCACGAGCCTTTGAAGCTCAACATTTTTTTCTATAAAATCAGACAAAAGTGTTTATGTTCTGATGCAAATTTCTGGTACTACACAATCATGTTACCAACTTGAAAATGCATGCAGCTCATCTATATTTTGAATCCTACCACTGTAATTACACCTCTTAACACAGCCCTCTCCACCCTCCCCATGTGGATTTCTTCACTACCGGGAAAGGATGCGCAACAGCATTATTTTAAATAAAGTATCACAAGACAGTCAGGAAAGATTTAAAAAATGGTAGTTGAGAAAGCAAGTTCAAATAAATCAGAGGTTTCTGTTTGGTTGGGTGCTTTTGTTTGAAGTTCGGTTTGTTTTTTAAACCAAGACAAGCTACAATTTCATTTCACAAAATACAACCTTTGTATATGCAAGCAAGTAAAGCAGGGATTGCAAAACGATTTTGCAGAAAACATTCCAGAAGACACCTCCTTTCACTACTGTGCAAGAGCATTTCCTCCACAAATATACACTTCCCTAAGGACAGTTTTCCAGTTTTCTTTGAAGTTACCTGGTCTCTGCTCTCTACAATTATCCAGATAACATATCTAGTGTGACTTTATTCATATTAGCTTTAAGAGGGGATTGTGAGCACAATACCTCAGTGACTGAAAGAGTGGGGGGTAATTTCCCACACCTCTTGTCCTCATTATCTTTTAAAACTCTTTCCTTCCTTCCTTCCGACAAAATTCTCTTGTGTCCTGAAATATCCCACTTGCAATAGCAAAGGCAGCTATTCCTGCATCAGTATTAGAGTAATTAAGCTGTCCTTCCTGTCCTCTGCTTAGCAGATGGCAGGCTGGTATTCTACACAGTGCTGAGCATCTGCAGCCCTGTCCTTCAATATACCACTTACTGAATAGAAATGGAAACAGAAATCACTCCTAGAAAACAGAGCTGCACTGCAGCTTACTTTGAGTCATGCACCTAACAATTTTTCAAGTAATTTAGCAATCACTTCTGCTTTTGAAAAATGGCTGTTTCCTTACCACCTTAAATTATCTTAAAGCAATTACATAACACTAAGGGATTTTAAAGTGTTTAGTTACTCATTTTTATTCCAACTATTCATTCCCTTTTATATAGGAATTTATATATCATTTCAGAGACTGGGATAAACCATTCATGGCTATTCAGCCAAGCACACACAGGAGAGAGCAGGCAGAGCTGCTGAGGACAGAGGGAAATGCAGACAGCAGGTTTTAAACTCCATGCCAACTTCAGAATCTGCTTGCTGGAGCCATCAGACCACAGTGAGTGGGAACAACACTCAAAGAAGATGACATGTCAAAAGCATTTTGTCCAAAGCATGCCAGTTGATTACAACATAAATTTATATGCTGCTGTGCTTGGGTGAAGCCCTGGATATGAACCATTCAAATCTGACAGTCTTTGCCAGGACATTCAAGCTCTTGGCACGTACAAATCCTTAGATGGTATTTAAATACAACCGCTTACCTTCTGCTTTCATGTAATGCACCGAGTATGCAATGACCTTGTCAGAATTGTACAGCGGCCTCTCCCACGCCAGCAGGATGGCTGAGCTCGACATCGTTTCAGCGTGGACATTGTAAGGTGCACTGGGTCTGTCTTCTGACATAACTACAGTGAGTCTGGCCCTGGAGAGAACGGAGCCCTGGCTGTTCTCAGCCATGCACTGATAAATGGCATCATCTTCAGGAATGATCTGGTTAATCACCAATTTACTGGATCCAAAAGGAAGAGAAAGGTGGAAAAAAAGCTCACATCTTGGATAAACTTTGCACTGTGTAATACAACAACATTTTTGTTTGCCTCTGCTTCTTAAGTGCCACAAACTCTTCTATTAGCAATGGATGCACAGCTGTGACATTCAGCCACTTGAAGTGTCCCTCAAAACCTGCCACGTTTCTGTTAATGCCTGCAAAGATGGGCACAGTGAAAACAAACCTGCACAGCTATTCCCTCCCTGCAAAAAGCAGTAATTTCTTAACCAACTCTGTAACATAAGCTGTTCACTTTACAGTAGTAGTAATATTCTGCAACACTGTATATCTAAATTAAGTGTGGTGAAACTTAAGTTCAGTCCTGCCCACCCACCCTGATGGTTAAGGCAACCACCACCAAAGCTTGGTTGATTTCAGGTACTGACTAATCTGCACTCCTTCTGCCAAGGACATGCCCATGACTACATTTAACATTAGGTTTCATGTTTACTTGAGTTACACCTTCATTAGCTATATTTAGTTACTGGAATTTTATCTTTTGGTAGCACATCACTAGCACAGCTCTCAGACAGCAATTGCAGTCTCACCTGTTGTACATTTTTATTCTGCCATTGGAGTGTATCCTCCTTCCATTTTTTAACCATGAAATTTTGGGGGCAGGATTTCCTTCAGCCTGACAAGCAAAACGAGCAGTACCAGCTCGAGGCCTTGTTAAGCTTTCCGGCCATTCCACAAATGAAGGTGGAGCTAAAGAAAAAGTAATTTTAAAAAAAATAAAAATCAAGCCCCAAAAATGCAAGGACAGTCACAATAACAATTAATTTTCCACACACAGATCTCTCTCAGGCCTCTCAAATACACATATACCCATGCAAAAAGCACCTTCCTTGTAAACAAAGCACACTTGTTGAAGGATGCATATATTATCAGCACAGATAGCAACATTTCTATGCACTTTTGTTCATTCATTTATCAACACAAACCAAACTCCAGACATACTCTTCTGGAAGTATAAATACATATTACCTATTTCTGCTTGGCTCCAGGACCCTTTTCTGTGCTGAAAGCCTGTCTTCCCAGAGCAAACATCACACCTGGGTGTCTCCAAGTGCTAGTTCACAACTCCCGCATTGAGTATCTGACACTTCTCATCTAAGTCAACAGTCAGAAGAAGGCAGGCACAGTTCAGGGGTCTGTTTAATCTCTACAGACACCCTTGGTGCAAGATGTTGGAGATAAAACGCCAGATACAAGATGTTAAGACACACTGCAGAGCAAGGCAGGCTTACCCAGCACGGTGAGAGTTGCCACTGCCACAGTGAAGTTCCGCGTGCCGGGAATGGTGGCTCGACAGGCGTAGACGCCCGCGTGCTGCACCTTCACGTCAGAGATCATGAGGTTCCCGTTCCCAAGGACACGGGTGTTGAACACGTCAATGGACTTGTGGTCTGTTCAGAGAGGAGCAGAAGGGGGTCACAAGAGTGTTCAATGTATCTAAATAACGTCACTGAATAGGGCTGTTTAGGCAGTAATAGCATAGATTAGAGTTTAAAAGTCAAAAGATGCAAAGGAAACCACAGATGAGTTTTCAGAGGGTTCCATTTTGCATTTACTTTGCTCTTCACTCTAGTCACTGACCATTCAGATGGTCGGGCCTCACCATTTCGTAAGTGGTTTGTAACTGAAATTCGCCATCACAGCTAAAAACTAATGCCATTTTCCCAATGAGCCTCCCCAGTTGCCTTGCACTGTGATTCAGTTCACCACTCCCAACATCCGTATCATCTTTACAAACAGTGATCATTCATCTCTGAATTATGCTGTGGATAAAATCAGTGTATTTGATTACAATGTATTTTCTTCCATTTTCACAGAAAATGCTCTGTAACTATTAGGCAAACTTTTTTCTTGCTTGTTTGTCTATAAGAGCCACTGAGTCAAACAGGACAGATCGGTTGACCTCTCACACTTTTAGAAATAAAAATGTAAGAAAATTTTTCATTATTTGCTTCTACATGTCCCGTCCTGACTTTCACATTGAGGTATATGTCAGAATAAAAACACAGGTAGTTTTCATGAGAAAAATGTGATGCACTGCTGAACGTGATCATTCTTACTGCATTCCCTCTTCTCCCCTTCCAGGCAGACTATTCTGGGTTTGTCTCTACCTATTCATAGTCCAAATGGCCCAATAGCACAAGGTCCAAATCACATTCATATAGTGCTTCTATAAAAAGAAGAGTGGGAGACACATTTACAGGACTGTTTCGGGGGATGCAACCACCCCAACCTGCCCTAATCCACCATTGATTCCACTCCAGTCACAGACCCCTGGAGGTCACCACCCTCCCTTGTCACCGAGCCCACCCAGACTGGGGCAGTGAGGGGCTGACAGCAGAAACAGGGAGTCCAAAGCCTGGGAAAGCCTTGGGGCTTCTTACAAGCAGTGTGGAAAAAAAGAACTCTAAGTGTGATTCGCTCATCTCACCCTAACCTACAAAGGGTTACCTACCACCTGAAGCCTCAGAACAGTCACCTAATTGTTCAAATCCTTTCTTTCCAGTTTTCCTTCCTCTCCACAGGCTGAAGGTCACATGCTGTAATTTTGAGACCTACCTAACCGGCTCCATGAGATGATTGGCTTTGGATTCCCTGTGGCTACACACTCTAGTATGACAGTTTGATGAAGAGACGCTGTAATGTTTTGAGGACCAGCTATTATGGATGGCTTGTGAAAAGGCTTCAAGTCTGAGGCTTTAAAAAGAGAAAAGCGAGCACTATTAAGTAAAAATTAAATTAAATATGAAATAAAAGATATATTTTCTTAAGGATGCTGAAAGTTAAATTTAAACCAAAGCTTTTTTGAGTAACTGTGGAAACTTACACTGAACAATATTTTAGCCACAAGACACAAGCAGGAAAAACTATTCTTTGGACAAGTGGTTCAGAGGACAGTTACACCTCTTTAACACATCCAAATGTTTTTGCTACAAGGTAAAAAAGAATATGATGCCATAGAAAACCGACCCATGTGAGTACCTGGGATAACACTCAGCACCGCCTCGGTGCTTTTACGTCTATTGGCTGTTGTTGTGGCAACACACCGGTAATTACCAGCATCCCTCTGTTCGACCCCATAGATCTGGAGAACTCCTGTAGGCAGAGCTGTTATCCTGTCACAGAAACCAGAACCAGAAAGGCAGATCAGTGCTCAGCCAGTGAACACCACCATGGAATAACTATTGATTTACAAACAGCCATTGCTATCCTGACCTGGGAACAGCAGGCTGGAGACTCAAGAACATTCCCCATACATGACTCACCTCCCTGCATTGTTGAACTACAGGCAAAATTCAACCAGGACCACGATGAGAGCAGAGGAATTTCCTTCCAACAAGCAGATCTTTCTTACCCTCAGAATCAACCACCCCAACATTCTTTAGCCAGCTACTGCATTCCTGCTATTCAGGTTGGCTGATTTTTTACAGCAGGTTCTGATACATGGGCATAACTAGTATACAGTTCCCAGAAACCCACCTCTGGGTTCAATTTTTAGTCTCTCTTTTTACCTTCCTTTGCATGGTAGGTCTCTTAGACATGTTCAATCAAATTACATGTCAAAAAGGGATGGGGGTCACTTCAAGGAATACAAACTGGCCAGGGAAAGCATCTAGCAGAGAGCAGGCTGTATGCATCCAGTTAGTCAGCTCAAGAGAAGTTCTCCAGCATAGTTCCCCCAGCAGCAATTGTTTTAACTCAATTTTTCTGCACGTACAATTTTTTATTGTCCCTCTAAAGAAAAATAGGTTGAGGATCAGTTCCTTCAGTGAAAGCAATCCCGCTAGTTCAAACCACCCCCACAGACGAGGTTCACCTCTTCCCCACTGCAATTCCCATTCCTGAGGATGCAAATTTTTTACACAATTCACCAATAAGAATTCAAAGGTCAATGATTGCTCTGTCAACAATAGCATGTGACTCTGGTCTGCACTCACAATATCTATAAAAGATTAATTAGCACCATAATTATCACCAGCTATTTTAATAGTTGACATACTATACAGATGGAACCTTTCTTATGTAAGGGCATTGCAGGTATTCAGGATCAAAATCACAGCAAAAAAAACTGACGTTCTAAAATGTGTAACTCCCCATACCTGTCCATGACTAAAGGTAAAGTTGTTCGATTCACTTCCCATGTCACAGTGGCAGGAGGGTTTGCTGTTATTTTACAGGCAAATCGAGCTACTCCACCTTCTTGGACCTCAGTTGAAAGGGGCTGGACTTCAAATGAAGAAATGGCTGAAAATAAGAGAACAAACAAAAGTCTCTAATTGCTTATTTACTGCTACTTCCAACACAGCTAATGGAAAGAACAACTCTTCGGAAGCAACTCTTGGATGACTCAACGCAAACAATTTGACACACATTTCTACCCCCTGTAACTGCAGAGGGAACAAACCCTGTAAACTAAATGGTACTTATTTGCTTTTTAAAAAAAATCAGATTTCAAATAAACTTCCTCTCCTGTATCAATTATATAGACACATGATTTCAATACATAAGCCAACAGCAGTAAGTCACGCATCTCCTAATATTCAAGTTTTGTGTGTAATAATTTTCCTCCTGCACAGAGTTCACAGGCACTACTGATGCACACCAGGCATTCTCTGTCATTTTAATACACCTGTACAGCACAGAGAGATTAGTACTGGAGTGTGAAAGAAAAGCAAACTCGCCTGGTTGCTTTCCTCTCCACACACAAATTAACTCCTATCACAGGCCTAACCACACAACTCAAAGATTCCTATAACCAGTCTGCCTATTTCACCTTCCCGGTCTGAATAAATCCTTTTTTCGCTCTGCATCCCTGTAGCTGCAGCAGCACTGCAGGAACGAGTGGTCCTGATCCCAGCAGTGGAGTCGAAGTGTTGCAGCTTTGTGAACAGACCTCCCGAAGACTGGGCTTAACAGGACAACAGAACCACCTGGTACAGCAAAGCCACCCAAAAGCAGCTGGAGCCCCATGATGCAAACAGCGTTGGAAACTTGCTCTGGCATCTCAGGTGTGGGTCAGCCAGCCAGGACGGAAGCAGAGATGCTCCTGGGACCCATTTTTATGGCCAAACCCGTGCTTTTGGCAGCAGGTGACCACAGCCCCAGACATTCTTGAGTCTGTTCCCTGCCCACCTTCACCACAGACCTCTCTCACCAGCAGAATTTATGTTCCTCCTGTTCCACTGTTTGTTCTTTCTTTCACTTTTGGGCAGTATCAGATTCAAGAACAAACACACCAAAAAATACCCCAAAATTTGCATAAAGATGTTAGAACAGAAGTCTTAGATTTAATGCCTATTGGAAGAGACACAAAAACACTTCTCTCCTTGAGCAGATGTCCTTCTGATTGTAAAGAAAATATCAGAAGTAAAAAAAGGGACTTAATAGGTCTTTGCCTACCTACAAGAGCTCAGCTTCACAGAACAGACTCAGTATAAGTCAAATAATGTGCACATAAGTATGGGTTGTTCCCATAACTCTAAACCATCTGGATTTGTTCTGTGCTGAATTTGATGGAATCCAGCTCTCCTGTTGTCTCTCACCATGGAAGAGAGAGGGAGAAAAAGAAGGAAGAGGACAAAAAAGGCATCCAGGCTTGTCTCTCTTACTCCCCTCCTTCTCTGTTTTAATTGCTCCCTACACAGATAACACGTGTTCGTTCACCTGAAGTCAGAACAGTATTTCCCAAGTGCTGCTCTTAACAGATTTTCTAACAGAAAATACAGTGCTTTGCATTCCCCATTTATTTACTGGAAGTATGATTTAGAAAACTAGACAAGTCTGCTCACATTTCAAAAAGTCTCTAGGAATGTAATAAAGGCATAGATTATAAGAACAACTCAAATCAATGCACTGTGAGTTCCAGAGCCCTCCTGGAGCATGGCTGCACCACACAGCCAGTGTCATAGAAAAGGATCATTTAGCAAGGCAAAAAGGTAATCACGCAGTCTTACTGAAGCAAAGCTTTTACATGCCTTGATAAGTTACGTCTCCATCGGAACTAAAAAACAACATCCAGAAATTTCTTATATCAGTACAATTATTTAAAGGGACAGAGTGAGACAACAGAAACACAATATTTGGGTTTCATTTACGTATATAAAAAGAATGATTTATTTCCATGCATCTGATACATTACAGCTGAAGATTAAAGACAGAAATGAAACTCTCAAGAACCCCAAAGGAAACTGAAGGCAATTAGTATTTCACAGAACACAGAATGTCATCATGATAGCATGCAAGAACAGGTTCAGCTATCCTATTTGGAATGCCCAGTGCAAGTTGTTAATTAAAGCTGATAAGTAAAGAACATTTTTCCACCTCAGTGGGGCAATGTATTTCCTCTGAAAATTCATCTTTAAAGACAGCAAAAGCCAGAACTATGAAGAACTGCATAAAATCTTCAGAAAACGTTAATGTCACTAAACACAGTTAGAGGAACAAAAAGCCTGCACTCACCTCTCATCTAAATCTACGCATTGTTTATCAGTTTAGTTGAGTACTTGCATCTTCTGCATCTTGTGTCTTTATGCAAAACTCTGTTTTTATCTTAATTCTGACTTTATTTGTTCCAGTAAAATCTGTTTTTACAAGTCTATTGCTGTCTCGTGAAACCTGACCTCTTTGTAACAGGCTTGTTTTCATGGCAAGCACTGAGTCCAACTCAGAACCCCAAGAACAAGTCATTAAAGCAGTGCTGTTAAGAGGCCAGAGCTCTATAAAATGGATAAGAAACAAAGTCTCCAGAGACACACGTTGTTCCCAAAAACAACCCTGCAAAACGCAGTAAAAGTAAGTGCCTTTTTGAGTTTTCCCCCTGCCACTTCTCCAGTCTATTTAATAATTTTGTTCCCAGATTTATAGCAAAACGATTAATGCTACTCTGAGCAGCTGATGTTTCCACCATTTTTAACTTGCAAGATACCAAATGCTGCTTACAGGAGCAGAAACAATAGCTAGACACTGTATTTACTTTTATAAACCCCTGCAATTTATGTGATGGGAATGTGTGTTTCTATAGTTACTTCTGAGTATGAATATCTTTGTAGGACAGAACTGTGTGGTTTATGCCACTGCTGATGTCTCCTGCCTGTACTGGGATCTAACACCATCCTGCATGCATGCAAAAACTTTGTGTACCTCAACAGGTTTACACAGATTTAATTATTAAGGTAGAAAAGAGTAAAAGTTGAGCTCATCCCTCACACCTTTTGCTTGTGTAAATCCAGCAGCAGTCCTTCCCTCACTTTAGTGATTAAAAAAAGAAACACAACACATACCCATTCGCTCCTGGAGTGAAATCCTGAAGTTTGCTGTAACACAAGACTGGTGAATTGTTCCATTACACTCTGCCCTTTCTACTCACCCAGTTCGTGTCATTAAGTGATTTTCTGAACGAGCTTTCTTAAAAGGCAAAAGAAACCCCAACAACCTACGTGTTTATTACTGCTTCATCACAGCTGACACCACCCTGAGACTGGACTACAACTGTAAAATAAAGAAAGCATGGAAGATAAAACCACTGAACTGAAAAATTAGCAGAGTTTTCAACTCCCCAGAAGGCAGCAAATCTTGAGAAACAGCAGCACACGACAGTGACCCCTCAGTGTTTCTCAAGAGAGAGTGGCCACTCAGAGAGAAACTGCTCAGGTGGGGAGGACAGAAGTGTATAATGCCACTTGGAGAAGGTATGTATTAATGGTACTGAGAATTCACAACAGCCCTAACCCTTCATGTGAAACCAAGACTCTCCGTTTTTTTAAACTGTGAGGTGAAGAGGTTTCACTCGAGAAGAATAAACTCCGATGTTAAAGAGAAGCCCTGGCTTTTTCCCAAGAAATGGATTTCAGGGCAGCACATGACAACTTTCCTCTTCTTGATTCAGTTTTTGTGACGCTCTCTCTGACACAGTGTTGAAGAATGCAACAAATATGCGTGTATTACATACCAAAGCCAACTGGCACGTACTTTCTTGGGGGTTTGTGCAATTTCTCAGCTCTTGCAGGAGCGAGGCTTAAAAGAGATTATAACAGTTCAGCAGGGCCTTTTGGCCATATAGACACACAGTTCCAATGACTTGTTACTCAAATGGCACACTTTGGTCTGGATCTGGATTGGGAATCACCTTTATATGAGTATATACTGACAAATCCACACATTCATCAAGACTGCAGACTATTCCCCCCATTTCTGAACGAGCGTTTGGAGTCCACAGAGCTGGATCTGCCATCAAGTGATCTAATGGGTGAATCTTTCCCAAGCTTCCCAGGAGATGCTAGAAAAGATGAAGCATGTCAGAGCTCAAATTCTGCTTAGTATGTACAGTTCAGAGGCGAATGTCACACAAATAGAGCAATATGGGTAAAGATTTTCATAACTCTAAGTGGAAAGGGATTGCTGTGAAAGGGCATTCTGTATGTGCTACCACAAGCACAGTGATTTTCTTACACTCACCCTTAAAACTTTAGTCAAGGGTTGTTTGACCTAGAATTACTACTTTTAAATTGCAAGGCATAAAAATGAGAGATTTCAGGAGAAAACAGAACCTGACCTGTAAGGAAAGATTAAAAGAGCTGGGACCTGATTAGCTCTGGGAAAGGAAACTGAAGGGAGAAGTGATGGTCTTACAAATATACAAAGAAGGTATTTGAGAGAAGAGGGAGGGAGGATTCTCATCCATCAGTCAGAACAGAAAAAGCAGGAAGAGGTTTTAGCTGGAGAAGTTCAGGTGAGGTTGCTAAATGGAAATGTATTGGCATGTGGCAGGCAAACAGGGGAGGCATCTGCATCTGCAAAGGCTTTATCTCGCTCATTGTCTGCACAGACATTTCCCTCCTCTAATGGCTCTTATTTAAGACAAACAACCGAGCTTGAGATGGAGCCGAGTTCCATCTGGGGCAGGAAGTGATATCATCCAGAACACATTTGGCCCTTTAAGGCACAAAGGAGAAGTGTCAGATGGTGAGGACTGTTATAAAGGACTGTCATTCAAACAACATGCTGGTAATGGCACTCCTGTAAACTGCCAGAGATTTACCTCCTCGGATAAATTGGAAATGGAGCTTTTTGGCTAAAGTCAGCTTGTATTTTTAATTTCTGCGAGAATAGTTAAGCTTTTTTTGACAACCAAAGTATGCTTCTTCTGTAACCTTGCGTTTTATCTGAAATTGCATATTTTTACGCTATTATTGCTCAAAACTTTAGTTTCATATACTTAGTTTTAAGTAAGAACCATAGATAAATGCAGTGCTGAAAGCCTGATATTTAAACTCAATTGGAAGAAAACGAGTTGCTTTTTTTTTTTCAAAAAGAAAAATTTAAAAAAAAAAAAGAGGCATTACAAAATAAATAAATTAATCATCAGATAAATCCTACAGGCTCCTGACTTCAGTGCCAAGATGTTAAGAATTCAATGAAAATTCTGGAGAAGGCTGTATCAGGTGCTTAACTTATTACCCTAGAATTTTAAAACTGTACTTTTCTTTCTCAGTATTAACTCCTGGCAGTAAATGCTATCACACATTGACATGTTAATGAGCTGTGCCAGCATAAGAAAAAGCAACTGATAGCAATAAAACAACTAAACAACCGTCCTCTCCTTCTCCCCAAAAAACTAAAACTGGGGAGGGGACTTGGGTGTTCATAAAATCATCCCATGCCTCCCCTCAGACACAGCTTGAGGCTCTCAGGAGGTTTGTCCTTCTCACTTGTTCGCTGAGGAACACCTGTTGGTGTAGGGAGAGTAAGGACCAGTCCTGTTCCAGCCCCCGGTGCTGCACACCCTGAGTGTTTGCAGGAGAGAAGAGCAGAATATTGCACGTGATCCCCATCTAACACACAACAGAGATGTGATTCGGGGATGAATCTCTAACCCAGCACCCACCGACTGTCCCGTCCTTGAACCAACCGGGGCCCAAGCACACCTTCAGTCCCAGAAGGACCTATAACCCCAACTGCCTTTCCTTACATTTCAAACAGGCTTTTCCAGACAATTTCACTTCCAAAGGTAGCGTACATTTTAAAGGATTATTGAGCCAGTCCACCACGATTTGAAAATCCAAACACGTGTGTGTATCTGGTGTAACTGTGACACTGAGAGAAACCCCAGCCTTCAAGCCATCCCACTTCACCTCACTGATACCTTGGGAAAGGCTTTGCTAGAATGGCACCCTGTACCCTCTAATCCCAAATTAAACTAAATCCTTTTAATGCGCAACAAGGAGATTGCTGCTATTAATCCCTGGATTTTAATGAGGTACTAACACTGGACTGTTAGACACGACTTTAAAATCAGTATTCGCTTGAACTGCCTGGAAACAGTCATCCCTGCTAAAGGGCATTCACTTTACCTTTCTGTTTTGTTTCCCAGCTTCATATTTAAGTTTTGATTCCCACTTTTCCTTTGTTCTATCAAGCTGGTTACTATGAACTCACTCTTAAGACGACAGGATACAAACCTAAGATTACATGACAGAAACACACTAGGTGGCCATTAGTATGACATGCAATTTCCCAATATGGAAAAGAAAATGTTCCTGGAAAACCTCAAAGTTGCACATAAAAAGGCAGGGTGGGGGAAAGACACCTAATTCAGAAATTGCATAATAGAAGATAAATAATTGAAGGAAGAAAGAAAGAAAAACAAGAGAGAGATGGAATCCAACAGTAGTTACATAAAGAAAAGGACCCCTCAAACCACATTATCCTGTCGGTTTAAAAGCCCTTATAGCCAGGTGTAGTTTTTACTACATTGCCACAAAAGAGGGCTTGGTTTCCACCTAAATTACTCTTTTTACACTAATTTTACATTATGCAGAAGTATTTCAGTGCTTTTCAGATTCTTTGTTACTATTTTTCTCCAAAAACATCTGAATATGTGGGTCAGTAGCTAGTACAGAGCTTTTCACAAGATAAAAAAACTGTATATTTACAGAACTACTGTGATGACAGGATGAAAATTGTGCAGAAAAATCTAAGTGCACATTTAGCCCTAAAACTACATTGCCAATGCCTCAGAAAAATCAGGAGGTTTTCCTCAAGAATAGTTTTGAAAAAAGCCTCTAGAGTCACTCCATTGGCAATGAAACTTCCATAAAAGAAATGTTTATGCCTTGATTTACTAAAATCAAATCTGAGGAAGAAAATTCTTCCCTTTAGCAAGAAAGCAAAAGGTTTAAGTTTAAACTTCTAAAAATTTTTGCCATAAAAAATTCTAGTTCAAGACTAAAGTGTAAATCTGGGCATGGTAACAAGGCACGTTTCCTTTAGTATACAGAAAAATACAAATAATGATGATCCCTTTTTTAATAAATTCTCTCTACATTGTTCAGCAACAGAGAACAAAAACACCACAGCCTGCTATGAATACTGGAAATAACAACATTTAGTCTATCACCATGCTATTTGTGAAAAGATGACACCATGTATTTTCACAGATATTTCTTGAGTTAAACACATTTCTAGGATAAATCTAATACACCAAGTTTCTCTTCCTAAAATGAAAATTAAAAGATAAAAGAAATGTTCCTCTATGACTTTATCACCATGAAGAAATTCTTAGCCTGTGATAGTATGAACACCACAGCAGCAGTTTTGAATATGACAGTTCAGAACTGTACTTAAAAAGGAGCCCAGACTCAGACTATTGCCTTACAATTAAATAATAGGGAGCTTAAATGAGACTGAAACTGTCCCATTGATTTAGCCTTATCAATAATTGATATGGGACCCCTATTAATCTCTCTATCCCACAGATTTTTCTTAACCCTTTGCCACGCAGGCTCTCCTTGAAGGCATTTTAACATTCCAAAGCAGGTGGATCAGAATTACAGTTTGTACAGAATGGGATCACCTTTGACAGTGATGGTTCTGATGCTCCGGGAAACCCTGCGGAGGGGGAAATTCCAGAGCTGCATTTTTATGAGCTTTGCACTATAACTTGGCTGGCTCTGGCTTTCCTACACCTATTTTTTTGCCCAAGCCAAAGGACAGATTTCATCAAAACGTGATGACATTTTGGGAGCTCCTGGCACAGCTTACTGGCATCCATGCACTTTGTAGTCACAAATCCGAAGAGTCTGAAGGCCAGACATCCAAGGCTGCTAACTCATATTTATTCATTTTTTCCAACCTGTTGACCAGGAGGAGGGTTAGTCTTGATTTCAAGAGGCTTTGAGTCAAGGCCTTACCTTAGAGAGAAGGGGACCCTTTCTTGAGACAATACTGTGCCTCCTCAACTCTCTGGGTGATGTTTGCATTACGTCAGAACTTGGGCGTATATTGCTTTGGTGAAATCAGGAGGAGGAACAAAAGAAGACTGGGTTGAGAGTTGTTCTGGTTTGTTTTATTAATCTTTACCCAAAAAAATTCTTACATGAGTGCAAAGTCAATACTGCACTGAAAACACAAACCTAAACAATCATGAAAAAAAACATAAATTAATAAAAAAGGTCCAAACATTGCAAAAAGTTCACAAGATTAGAAACCCCACTTGTACAGTGAGAGAGACACAGAGAAGGAGAAGGTTTGGCCATGAGATTTGACATCCCCTGTAGACAAAACTGATCCTTCACACCACATGCTCCTCACATTTCAGTTCACAGAGCAGTACCGGCAGTCGTAGCTGAGGAGCAAATCTTTCTGAGGCATTAGCCTGCAAAACCCTTTGAAAATCACCTTCTGAGTTTTGGAGGGACCAGAAGACACTCTGCCCGTAGGGGTAATTACAGAAAGATTTCACTGATAAATACTGAGAAGATCCCAGATGAGGTAATGAGCGAGGATTTGGGCCATCTGCCCTCTGCTATTCTCAGTTCATTACTCCTGCTCTGCACAAATCTCCTCCAGACACTGCTCAGCTGAAGGGTGAGCTCCTTGGCAGAGCTCACTGCACTTTGCCAACTGCGCCTGGGAAATGACTGCTCTGCTAAAACTTACAGCAAGAACACGTACTGCTGCCCTACCACATGCTCAGTTCCACCAAACTAAACAATGAGAGCGAAACGCAGTAAAGAAAATAATGGAGAAAGGAAGAAACTGGGGTGTGTTCTAATTTCTCCCTTCCTCTCATAGTCTTGCCAACTTGCTGGCAGATATCTAAAAAGTGCAATGTTTAGACAGTGACTTCCAAACTAAGATGCAGATCACCAGGAATTACTCTCCAATCTCTCATAAGGAAGAAAATAATTCATTAGCTCCACATACAAAATGCATACTTACAAAGCACATTGCAAAACTGTTTCTTTGTGCATTAAAATCTTTGCATAGCAATGTCCATAATTGCTTTCCCACCCACTCCCCCGCCAAAAAAAAAAAAAAAAAGGGCATTTTCCCATTCACAAACTAGCCACTACTTTCCTGGTACTGAAGAATGCTGTAATCTAAGGGCAATGAAATGGAGAAGCAAAGAGGTCAACAGCCTGAGCACCCTTGAACAAAAGTTCCCTTGGAGATGTCAGCTGCAATCTCATTTGTTTCCTCTAACACTTTCAGGTCCTCCTGCTCCTTTCTTTAAAGCTCCTAATTCAGTGGCTGACAAATGATCATTTTAAAAATCTCTGTGCAGAAATAACCAAGCCTGAATATGTCCACTGAAGATCACTAAGCTCTCCACTGTTTGGGCTGGGACTAGATTCTGTAAAAGCCTTTATAAAGTTTTCACCAGCTTCTCAAAGTTAAGACTAGTCTGAAGTTTCGTATACAGTATTCTCTCTTACTGAAAACTTGGAAGTCAATTAGACTATTCTGGACTAGGTTTTTAGGGAAATGTACTCATTTATTCTTTCTTTCCTACAGCATATCCTTTTATTCTTTCACTCTTACAGTACCCTCCGAAAGTATGAAAGTATATTGTCTTCTCCACATAAAGAATGGAAGTTATTGTGAGCAAGTTTCTAATTTATTCCAGTGCAGAAGATCAAGAGAAGACTCAAAGAGATCCATGTTGAAGACAGATGACAGGAAAGGAGAACAACCTTGAAAAGGTAAGAAAAAATACCCCAACGCCCCAAAACCACAACCACCCCTGAAACTGAGAAGAGCCTTTTCCTTGTCCTGATTTTGCCAAGTTTGATCTTGTTTTCATTAAAAATAAAACCAAACTTTCTTCCCCTCTTGCAAGAGCTCATTAGAAGTGCAAGGTCTGGAGACAGGACCCCAAAGACATAATATCATCTCTGGCAAGAAAAACCAAACCAACAAACAAACAAAAACCAAGCCAAACAAACAAACAAACAAAAAACCACAAAAAACCCCACAAAACAAAACAAACAAAACAAGAAAAAAAAAACCAAAACCACCAAAAACCCCAAAACCAAACACAGGAGATAAAATAAAAAACAAAAAAAAGAAAATAATGAGGCATGTGTTCTGGAACAGCTTCCCTTTGGCAAGGCAGTTTTGGAAATGCAGCCCCTTCCTACACATATGGTCGTCACTGGAGGCAGCAGCAAGCCCTACCACTGTCATATATCTATTGACTCAGCAGCTTTCAGCCCTATAAATGTTTGTTTTCTGGGCATAGGACACATCAAATGGCACAATGGACTCTCAACATTTTAAAATGTGGCTGTCTAAGCTTCCCTTCTTGGGCAAAACTGTGAATTTGAAATTATTATAATGAGCATCACAATACATCAGGAGTCTCTCTGACACTGAGCAATGTTTTCAAGGATAAAAGCAATCATTTCATCTCAGGATATATTGTACTTTATGAAAGATGCTCTTTCCTTTTGCTGAATAGGCACAATACGTTCACTGTAAATTTTGGAAAGTGTTAACCTTAGCAACAGAGAGTTCATAATTAGCATATCCACTGTATGTTGAGGAAAAAAAACGACCTCAAAACAGTTAAATCTGGCTCCTCAGAAGTGGATAATCACCCATCAAAAAGTTCTCTTAAATGCAGAAATGTGCAGGAACCACTGGAGCAGACACAGAGCTTGTTATCCATGGCATATTAACATAATTGTGGCAATAATTTGGATCCTGGGCAGCACCAGAAAATAACAGGAGGATCCTCACTGACAAACTCCCAACCTACCAGAGCCAGTTCATTGTCCTGCCCATAGGTGCTCTTAGAGCCCCACTGAGATGAGGACCCAGAACTGCAATGCAAGGACATGCATCAGAATTCCCCACCTGTGAGGGAAGAAAGCACTGGATAAAACACCCAGGGCTTTCTATTTCCCTGTGGTTGAAGTAGCTGATGACATTGCAACAATGCCACTTTCTACCTCTTGCAGCTACATGCAAGCTATTCACATGACCACACATAATGCCTTACTACACCTCGATCATTTCATAAGAGACAAACCCCACACCACTGCCACCCCTCCCAAAGAAATCAGCCACTCATATCACCTCGGGGGTTACCACTAGCACTGCTCTAAACTGCTCTAAAGGAACTGAAAGATTGAGGCTTAGAAAGTACGTGGTTCTATATATTCAACAGTTCATTGATGGTGTAACTGCCGTAACCCTACTGAACCATGTAAACAAGCATAAGAGATTTGATCTTTTCACTTCTGAAGGCATCCCAGCTGGGGTTTTCCCTTCTCAGTCTATCTATCATCCAGGCAGCAGTGTGTGGCCACAGAAGGCACAATAAATGCTAATGCACTTATCAAGGAATTCCCCTCTGCTCTTCTGCAGACAAGAAGCGTAGGAAATAGGAGAGAAAAGGCACACAGTAAGCCACATTAACCAGCTTCAAAGCTGCTCTACTTGTGTGGCTGCCCACATTCAGGAGAAAGAACACGCCGCTTTCTCCCTTGGGAGCACTGCCTTCCTCCAGAGCTTTGCCAAGCGATTGCCTCCTCCTATCTGTGCTTAATCCTGCAGATGCCTTTCTTTGGAGCTGCTGCCATTCTGTGAAGAATTAGTTCTGCTTAATAGCCCAACTGTTGCATGGGGAACATCCAGCACAGTTTTGCACTTTACAACATGAAGACAAGGATCAGAACACGAGCGGGATTTTGCAACAAAAGACACATCCCTTCACAACTATCCTAATCTGGCATTAAAAAAAAAGAGAGAGAGAAACACCTGCACCAAAAAAAAACCCCACACAAACAAGGGAAAATAGAAAGAGAAAATTATAGATTTAAAGACTGACCCACTATGATTCTAAGGTTTCTCAAAGCACAACAAAAATGCAGCAATCACTCAGTGCAACACAGGAAAGACCATTTCAGCCCTGTGCAACAAGAGCCTGCAGCACTGTAGGCATAAACCTGCCCCGTTCTGACCACTGAATTTCACTGCAGATGCCAGCAGGAGGGTAAGACCTCTATTTATCAGTCATGTACCTCTAAAAATAAATAAATGCTATTCCTGGCCAAAATAAAACTAGACCCTGAGCAGATTGCAAAGCCCACTCTTCACCTCAGCCTGCCCAGCTCATCAATCAGAGGCAGCACACAGAGCACATCCCAGGACAGCAGTGGGGCCCCACACATTCCTGGGCCTTCCCTCACATCTGGGGGAAGGCAGAGAAAGAGGCTGCATTTCATGCAGTGGCAAACTGACACCATCCACGTCTGAAGGAGTGTAAGCTGATCTGGCTGTGCTGGTCAGTCTTCAGACTGTCAGAAATGCTGTCCCCGAGAGATACGAGCACTGTCCATTTTTCGCTTGCAGCATTTCACAATCAGCATCCCAGGATGAAAGACAATTTCACTACAAAATGCTGGGGAGAGGTGCTGGGAATTCCAGCCCTTTAGCCCCCTGTCCAGATGTCAACATTTCAGCATTCCCACATGGAAAGGAAAGAAGAAATGCCTCTGCTCTCAAGGGCCAAATGCCTGCAGCTCGTTTCCCTGTCACCAAATGCCCCACTCCTGCATTGCACAGCCCACAGATCTTGCCCCAAGAACAGTCTTTCTACAGGGGAGTAACAAACAGCTAAAGTCTGACTGTCCTCAAGTCTGAGAGCAGCAGGGAGAAAATCAGAAACAAAATTCACATAAAATAAAACAAGGAACAAAAGGCATTGTCAGTAATACCTATTTACTGAAGCTACTTAAATCCTCTAATCAGATGTTTATCTGAAAAAATCTGGAAGTAGGGGACAGGGAAGAGTTTACCACTCTTCCAATTTTCACGTAAAACTAATCAGAAATGCAACTTCCAGGTAAATACTGTATTGCCTTCAAAGTCTTCAGAGGAAGTCACCTTGCTATGGTTACTTGCTTGGGTGGGAGGCAATTGTTGAATTGTTGGATTTCCAGTTTGCCCAGTCACAGTCAAGCAAACAGCCCTCTTCTACCATGTAGGTAATACCTCTGGTTATTAGATTACTTGTATTTTCTAATACACGGTGATAATCCATTTTTGTCTTTCCATGACTTTTAAAAGCTCATTATTTATCTGTAACACAAGGCCACGAGTCAAAGCCCCCCAGGAGGCCCTCAGGGAGGTGTTCTCTGGAGCACAGAGGAGCCAATGCTCCCATCTCAGACCTCACGCTCCAGCCTGGAACAGTGAGCTGTGACAAAGGGAACTGCCCCCCAAGAGATGCAGCTGAAGGCATGCAAAGAATACCACCACATCTCCCTGAAAGAGGCTGCCTCGTCAACAGGTGTTTTACTTATCCCAGTTTCTGACACATACCTAGAGGTGTGTAACAGAGAAGAGTTAGCAAGGTTATATTATCTCAGGCTTCCTTCCTCTCTTGTGCTCTTAGGATAGTTAAGCCATTCATTTATCCTGACAAATACAAAATTCTCTCTTTTCCCTCAAAAAAGAGAGGGAGAAAAGAATACAACACATCAAGCCTCACTGTATTTTCCTCTAAATTATGCGCTTGAACTTCCATCAGCACAAGGATAGCACCTTGGCCTGAAGCCAGTCAGAAATCCCTCATAATGTGTCCAATAAGCCAAATCAAAACAATACATAGCTTATGAGAGTGGGGTAAAGAAACTTGAAGGTCGTATTTCATCTGCTGCAGCTCATCATGTTCATTCAAACGGAGGCAGAAGGTTAACTGGCAGGATCTGCTCTTTAATGCCTGTTATTTCCAGTGGAAGGAGCTAAGCAACAACACACTTTTCTCAGTACTTCATGAAGAGGACCAGCAAGAAAATCTTAATGCTAAGGAAACACAACCCAGCTGGGGGGCAGATGGACAAAGGCAACATCATGAAGCTAAAACACACCACTGTAGTGCAACTCAAAGTTGGTTTTCAGATGCATTCGTTATAAAATTGAAAATGTGATTCAAGTTTCATTGAAACACCTTCCTCTTTTTTTTTTTTCTTTTTTTTTTTTTTTAAGGGATTCTCTAAGCCAGCAGACCAAAACAGACAGAGCTCTCCTGAGCATTTAGGAAATTCTGGGTTTGTACAACAAACTATTGTTCATCAGGCGAAAACGGACTAGGGGGAAAATACTACGTTCTACCCTCAGCTTTACAGTTGCCTCTGTTGTCTGGAGGAAAGTAATTAATTTATTTGACCCTGTAAAATTTATTCTCCTCTCAGTTTTCTCTTCATCCACAGCAGAGGTAGTATGCTAATCTTTTACTTACTCGCTTTCCTGGATTGCTTAAAACCATATATGAGAGGTAGCAGGACCATTAGTACTCATATAACACACTTAAAATGAAAAGTGAGATTAATGGAGATTAATATACTTAATTCTGTCGTATCAACTAATCAAAAAATCTATGGATTTGTTGGCAGGAAAATAGTGGGGTGGACAAACCACAGAAAGGAGGGGGGGAAACAACAAAAAACTAAACCAAACCAAACAACCCTATTGCACTGATGGAATTGAAATTATCGGTCCCTCTACATCAGCACCACACTGCACCAATAAACTAAATCTCTGTTTGATCGAAGGCTGAATTAAAATGGAGCAATGCAGGAACTCTCCTGACCCAAAAGTAATCCACTCAATCATATAATACATCCCCTTCCTTTTAGTAAAATGAATAGCCCTCCATAGAACCTTTTTCTTCCTTGACAAGTCCTTGACAGAAGAATGTGAATCTGGACAGTTAAATGAATCAATCACCAGCTGCTGGTGCAGGGCCAAGATGGTGAGCCGAGGGGCCTGCCAGAGTTCACTGACCACTGGGCAGCGCCGGACAAAGGCTCTGCCGCTGTGAATAGTCTGCTGCTGGGATCCAAAGGTCACCGGGCTGCCTTGGAAACGCTCCCTTTTGGTTATTTAAAGTTCTCAGGCTATTCTGCCACAGATATTATTGTTTCAGGTGGTCACCATCTTTCCCCATTGGGAGTTTGTGAAAGGCCAGGCAAACATTGCTTAGACAAACCAAAGACAATGGCGAACACGGCAGCAACTAAACAGCGACGAAAGGAGCAATTAAAATAAATACAAATAATGCTTTAGGCTTTCTCCTCATTCCAGCTTCTAAATGTGCCTGGGAAAAACACCCTCAGAGAAAGAAGGTCCCAGGACGCAAAGGTCCAGAACCCCAAGAGGATCCAGGTGCACACGTGGCACTGAAGGCACAACATCTTGAACACTTCACTGGCTTTGAGATTCTTTACATAAATGTGCCAGGAAAAAGAAAAGAAGGAATAAAAAATAAAAAATGTAATCAGGCTTTTCTCTAAGTCATGACTGTGGGGCTGTATTTCCAAAAAGCTGCCCTGTGGCTCAGCTTAAGACCTGTACACCCTAACAAGTAGGTGGTACTCCAGGCCATGTGCTGGAGTGAATATGTGAGAGAATAGGCAGAGCAGATGGAGGAGAAGTGCAACCCACAGGTGCCAACACCTCCATGGTACTGGAGCCCACAGTCCTGCCTGGTACATCAGAAAAGCTTCTCCTGTACACCAGCAATAAACCAAATTTCATCTCCATCAGATCACAGAGAGAGTAAAGTTTGTACTGACAAACATCAGAGTGTATAGATGAGCACACACACACACATACATGTATTTTAAAATACTACCTGAGGACTTCTATTATCAAGCTAAAACTATTGCTAAATACATGCTTAGTCCATGTTTTGGTTGAACCAAAAAGTTCTGACAAACTTACTTGTCCTGGAAGTTCCCACAGGGCCCTCTGTTACAAGTGTTTTATCGTAACACCCTGTCCATATAAAACTCTGATACTTTCAAGCATACTTATTTCAGGTTTTTTTGCATTACATACATCATTAGGTAAACAAAGCTAATCCCTAAACTTCCCCACTCACACAGCATTCAGTATAGGCATCTCTTACATGTCACACACAGGATACGAACATTTCCAAACCCAAATACTCAGAAGTTCTGAAACTTAAAAAATTAAGCTGTTTATGTAACCGATTTGCTCTGTTTATATATATATGCTTTAGGAAACAATACAACTGCACAATCACACTTGCCCCTCTATTCACAGCACCAAATGAATGGTGCTCACATAATGAGCATCTATTCAATATTTTGTTTTCTTCTCTCTGTTCAGTGTGTGGCCTCATTCCTTGTTCCTTACACTCTGTTAAGCACTGCCCTGAAAACAGAGTTACCAACATCCCTATGGCCATTTCAGCAAGGCTTTCTTCACAAGTGTTACTGCATCTACTTTCACAACACCCTGGGATTACATTCGGTTTTAATTTGACTGTTGGGAATGGACAAAGAGTTGGATGGTGGACTGGAATATTCACTAAATTTAGGTGTCCAGGATATGACACTGACCCTTCACAGCACAAGTGCAATCATGGACTGCTCCCCAAACGTGTTGCAGCCTCAGCTGATCAAACCTCAGGCCCTCCTATCAAACATCGAGACCGTAAGAAACACAATCAGACTTCCCATGAAAAGCAGGGACAGGCGGACCCATGTCACATACTGCAGCAGCTTTGGCTTAAGCAGCAGTGCATTTTTAATACTCCAAAGCTCCCCTGTCTAGGAGGCTGTTCTTTGTCTTTCTGAAGTTCCCAAGGGAAGTCCAGGCCTCCTGGGTCCACCTTCCATGTCCTGCGAGGTCAGCTGCTCTGATGGACACACTGTCTTGAGTCAGTCTTGCCAGACCCTTAGTCCTCTCCCACCTTTAACCCGTGGCAATCTCCAAACCAAGCCAAGCCCAGACCTGTCTCCACCAGATCTCCCTGAGCACCAGCCCCTTCCCACCAATACTTTTCTCTTACCCTTCCTGACCTCTAGACACGAGACCACTCACACCACCACCTCATCCCTCTTCCCCTCCCAAACTTCCTCTCCAGGTAATTAGCCCATTGTTTCCAGCTTTCCATGCCAGCTGGTTTCTCCAGGCAGTGTTAGATCACACTTCAGCTCCTCATTAATGCAGAACAAGGGGAAAAAAGAAGGCAAGTATACATCCGTCTAGGACTGCTTAGAGGGAAAGCCCAACTTGGTGTTCATAAGCACAAACAGCACCTTCTGCACCTCCAGCACATCAAGCCAAGTGGGGCTGTGCTGAACATGTGACACACAAAAAAAAAAAAAGTTTGACATTTTTCCTCAGAACTCACAGGACAACCAGTTACAGTCACAGCAACAACAAAAGCAACACAACAAATCCCACGTCTCTGTTCCCTAAGCAGACATTCCCATGATGTCCCAGTGAAAAACAAAAATACAGAGAAAACAGTTTCATCTTAGATTTGTTCTGCAGAATAAATTCTTTCAGGATAAACAGTCCTGATGAAGTATACTGTATTAAAAAAATTTAAAAGCAAAGAGAGAGATACTGCCATGAAAAATTTCTATCCAAAAGGTTACCATATGTGAGAAACTTAGCAACTACAGTTCTGCAAGATAAATATTTGGCAAATTTAAGAGGAGAATGCCACAAGCCCCCTTAAAATAAGATCATCATTTGCATACATACAAAAAAACCCACACCCAAACAAACAAAAAAAACCCAAAAAACAAACAAACAAACAAAAAAAGCAGGTTAAGTGTCTTTTGGTTTTGGGTTTTTTTTGGCAAAGCTCATGATTAAAAGCATCAACAGGCTTCATCTCTACTATGCAAAAATAAAGTCTGGCAGTCAATTCTCATTCTTGTGGCAGGTGATAGGAAGACTATTTATGTCTTTTCAGAAATCACAGGGTGCTTTTCCCATTGATACAACTCTGGGCTCTGCTATTCCTTCAGGAACAGCCTTGCTGAGAGGACTATTGACAGGCCACGCTAACAATTCAACCCTATTTCACCTGACTTAACACAAGCATTTTGATTACTTTAAGTCAAAGTAACACTTCAGCGAGGTTACCTTCACACCGCTATTTCTTGACATGGTCAGAGCTAATCTACCAGTTACAGCTGCTAAAAAGAGAAAACAAGCTCTTCCCAGACAGTCCCCAGTCCCCACTGCTCCTGCCAACTCACCTCCAGCAAACCAGTGCACTTATTAAACTTCTTTATGTCTCACTGCAGCTTCTTTTCTAACAGCTTCATGTTTATGTCATCAGTGGACTTTCACATCTAGTACACAGCAAAAATCCCACAGGCTACTTACTCTTAATGAAGGGCATGAAAGAAAATGTCAACATGATAAACATTCATCTAAATATGATGCACAGATTCGGAACGTGCTCCAATCTCAGTAGGATCTACTTCCAGTATCACCTCTGGTGCACAAAGTGCACATGGCTCTAAAACAAAAGTGTAATAAAATTCTTCACAAAAAATGTTTGTTCTGTTCTTAAAACTGATCATTTTCTGTAAAGTGTCTGACCATAAAGAAGCTTAATATACCACCATGTGCTTCATAGTGATACTTATTAGCAGATTAGATATGTTGCCTTCCATGCAGAGAGTTTCCTGCAGCTATTTTATGACAGATAATACAGGGCTTCTTTAGTGTACATAGTTTTTATTGGTTTTGTTTATTTACTTTAAATAAATCTATGCAAAAACAGTAATTATATTGAGGGGGAGGGGGGATAAAGGCCTGTTTAGATTTCAGGGATTCACCATCTGAAAGCTTTTATTCTTCCACAGTAAAGGAAAGTTACGACCTTTGACACGTGGCCATGGTGCCAAAGAAACTGCTCATAAATGTGTGTCAGTAAAGAAGCAGAAATCAATAAATTCATTTAATCCAGTGAACTATTATGTAGTGAGACACAATATATTTTAAAGAGCCAACTGCTCTGCTCTTTCTCTCAAAAGACAAAAATTGTATGTAATGTATTTTTTGATATTCAGTTTTTTGAAGGTTTGACAATGTGAATATTATCTTAGGCCCATTAACAAATATTTTAGTCAAGTTATGGCACAATTTAGGAAGCCCATTCATTCTGTTAGAAAGATCCCTGATAAAGCTGGCTTCAGGTAGCACAACAGGATCACTCGCAGGTGGGCAGATCCTCCCTGAACAACCTCTACCATTATTAGACATAGATATCCACAGAAATTAAACACTGGCAGGTGTTAAAAGAGCATATTTTTTTCCACATTGGGAAAAGAGCACACTGCTCAGGAGCAGAAAGAATGGAATATTGTTCATCATTCCAAACACATCAATTTGGAAAGACCAAACAAAGCACTGCTCTACAATGTGTATTATAAAGGCTTCAGCAATGCATGTGGTCACCTACCACATACTCTATGAGAATCTACAATAAGCAGCATCAGGTAAAGATTATGACCATTAAAAACAGTGCTGAGAATGTCACAAAAAAGTCCCATCAGTGCTAGCAAGAATTCCACGGTTAATTGTTTGTACACTGTAGGATAAAACTGAGCTGCCCTCCTAGCACAGACTGGCTGAACTAATAAAAGCAGTATCCACTTTCAACGTCTATTGAAGATCAATGATAAACCTGCTTGCAAACTGTGGGCCACAGGGCTGTTTGCATAAATAAGCACTACAAGCAAGAGGGAAAAAAAGCTGGTCAGATGCTCACTTAGGCTGTGAAGGGGAGGTGGGGGAAGGAAGTTTCCCCCTTGTAATTTGGGACACGCTACGTACAAAGTTTCTCTCTCCTCAGGCAAAATGACAGAGTCGTGCCAGAACTCCCAGAGAATATTTCCAGTTAACATCAATTTACCGGATGTCACAGACAGGTTTAATGAACAAAATGATAAATGTCTGTCAATGGCTTCATAAAGTCAATGAATTCTCCTTACAAAGAACATACATAATGCACAGCTCTGCCTGAGGCACATGTTACAGATATTAGAGGTTTACTAGAGATCTTGATGTGGACAGCGAAATGGCAATTTAATAACTTACACTAGTTAATTCGCTGATAAGTCACCTAATTTTTTATTAAGTTGAAGATTGTGCAAGCACAAGTGAGCATTTAAAATTCTTCTGCATGTTCTAAGATTAATTTTAAAGTTTCTTTCAAAAGATAATGGCTTATTTGATAACTTCCAGTTGTAACAGGCTGTAAAACAAACAAACAAAAAATACTGTGTAACATTGAGCTGTTTTTATGGTACATTATTGTAATGGCTATCAAAACAGCTTTTACTTAATCACAATTATTATCTGATTTTAAGTGACAGACAGACCACCTGAGACAAGATATTGCTCTTCTGGTTGAATCATTTTTACCTCGTCTAAATTTGGGGTCAAAAGTGACCTCAAAGTATCTTATGACACTTCCCTCCTCTGCCACAGCTGTGAAAATAAGCTCCACTGGAAACCAGCACCTCTTTCCAGTCATCAGGCAGGAATAAGAAAGGAGGGGTCACCAGAAGCAGCTCTGCAGACCCAAAGCAATGATACAGCACAGAGGTGACAACTTGTTAGAGAAAAGGAAAAAAAACTAACTAAATGCAGCAAAACCAGCCTGCACCTGATGTAAGAAAGAGAAAAGAATGGGAACACTGGAGAAGACACAAACAATGGGGAATTCTGAAGGTTAGAACAGATCAGCAAATAGATGAAAAATCTTCTCTCTTTGATAAGTTTTCCTCTCCATTTTAAGGTGTACAGGAAGTGAATTACTCTCAGTACAGCTTAAAAGAAATGACAAACCCACTTTCTAAAAAATGCTGTTAAATGACTTCTACAATTTTAGAGGGAGAAGAGAAGATGGAACACTGTTGCTTCACAGGAGAAGCTCATGTTGCGAAGGCTGAGATGCAAGTTGTTTTTCTAAACTTATTTTATCTTGTTTTGGTTTTAATCTGAAATGGCTCAAAGGAGAGCAAAAAAAACCCAAAAAAACATTAAAGGTTGTACACAAGAAATTCTGATCTACTGAAATGAGAACAAACAAGGCAGTCAAGCAATGCAACCAGGATTATTACCTGAAGACACTACAAATCAAATCTGAAGACAGAGTCGCTCCTGCTCACAGAATCCCCTCCAGTTTCCAACATTCATGCAGGACTATATATAAGGCACACACCACAAGCTGTAAAGACTTAGTTTAACTGCCCCCAGCTACAAATTCAAAGAACACCAGATGACATGTTTAATGCTTGTAATAACTTCCACGCACCTCTTATGCCTGGTCAATCAGGTCATTATTTCTTTTAAAACTCTCTCTCATAAGCAAATTATTTCAAAACGAAACCTCAGGGCTAAAAAGCAAATTTCCATTACATGCACTTCTAAGACAGGTAAATGATTGCTATTCTTAAATTCAAAAATCACAATTTTAGCATGTTCTGACGCTTAGGAGACTAGGAGGAGATAAGTTTTACTGTTCTGCCCTCAAGGTACCATTCAGAGTAGCCTGCAGCTAAAGAAAAACTCATTTCTCCTATCTAAAACACTGTATTTGTCCCACTTAGAGCGGCAAGTCAGAAAAACTTGCAGAGAATAGGATCTGTTACCCATTCCATCATCTGCTTAAAACACGGGCTTGACAAAGATGTTGCACATCTGACAGAGTGAACTGCAATGTTTTGAGCCAAAACCCACCCCACCACCAGTCCCTTGATACGAGGCAGTATGTAGGAAGGTTTCTTCCAAAGATTCTGTAGATGGGAAAACATACCAAAGACCCTCTCTGCAGGTAGATTAATGCTTTTCACAATACATTTCTGTCACCATTCTGAAACAACAACAGTCTTAAATCTTGCTGCCCAGGACAGTTTTACCAGGACTCTGATGGCACATGGTCCTTGTCAAGGGCTGGAGATGTAATTTGCTCAGTTGTGTTTTGCCATTGAAAAAACTGATAAAATAGAAGGCAAAATGTAACTGTAGGGTCTTGAGAGAAAAGCCATTGATCATTATTGTCTATGTTGTATTCCAGGAGTCATTCCTTTCCTCAAAGTTTTGTCTACATGCAGAAACAACGTCATAAGATGACCTTCAAGTAGTTTATGGGAATAACTGTATTCTCACTACTGTAGTTAGAGGAGGAAATCAGTTTATATAACAAGTCTGCTGTTCATGTCTTTAAAGAGTAACAGCTTAATCCGTACAACCAAAAATTGTTTCCATTACAGATGTGGGTTTTGGGAGGCAGCCAGATTGATTTCTAACTCCCAACACAAATCATTTAGTGCCATTTTTTAACACCTCTAACTCCATTGCTGAGACAATCAACTTTAAAATGCAGACGATGCTAAAAATGCTGCTGCGTAAAAGCTACCTAGAGGTTGACCCCAGTAACTAATGTTGACCATACAACCCACACTTACTCAACAAAATGTGGAGTCTTGACATTGTTGATTACTTTTTCACTTAGGTGGTGATTACCAGTTATAAAGACTGGAAGTAATCAATCCCAATTTAACAGCTGGGCCTATTGATGAAACAAAACAGAAAAAAAACACCAAAAAAAAAGAAAACAATGCAAAACTAAACAAAAGATTATGTGCACAATTTGGGAGATAAAATGTGGGAAAAAAATACAAAATCCTGAGGAAAACAAACAAAAACTAAGCACAAATTTGTCCAACAATGGGCATGACTGTATTTCTCTAGGAAAACGCTTAGTAACTTTTAAATTCTTCCTCCGAGATTCTCTTTTGTCATTGTCTTAAATTGTTCTGCACCCCATCAATAGCCACAGCTGTTAAATTGTGAAGACGTGACAACAAGTCTCCAGGCAAACAACTGCTCAGAGTGAGATCCTTTTCTTTGGGATAATCAGAGCTGGCTGACAAAAGGGGGCCTTATTGAAAGCCCTTTCAACAATTTCTACACCAAGAAATGCGGAGAAAGAGGGAGGGGGAAGAAAGGGAGCGGTGGGGGGAACAGCACGCTGCAGGAACGCAACAGCACCTTTGGCTGCCATGCATTGCTTGGCAAGTGGAAAAGAAACCTCCACAGGTTGGTAAACGTATCACGCACAGAACTTGCACCAGGTAAGAGCTGAGCACTCAGAGCCCCAGCTCTGGACAATATCCAGCACGGTACCATGTTTTCCTTCAGCATTTCTCATGGAGGTGAAGGTTTTATTAGCTAAACTGCCAAAAAGGGTGGGCGTTCATTTTAAAAAGAAGCTGGTAAAAACTTTATAATGTATAAAGTTACAGCGATAAAAACTAGTAAAAATCCCTACAGCTTTGGTCTTACTGGCTAGGGAGAAAAGGGCATGGAACACCTCAGTTTGGCATTATGTTTGACACGAATCTGAAACTGAGGTGTTGAGGAAACCCATAAAAAGCTCACTTCTCCAGTAACATGGCAGTGGAAACAAACACTGTTTATGTGCACTGAGAAAAGTTTTATACGTCTTTTTATCTCAGTAACAATATAAAAGCCCATCCCTTAGACTGTGGAAGAGCTCTTACAAGTGCAGATCAGCCACTGATGGAAGAGTAGGGAATAGCCTAATACTAAAAAAAGAAAAAAAACCAAAACAAGTGACTAGTGGTTATGTCTTAAAAGGATGCTGCCAATGTCTTCTGCAAAAGTTCTGCAGGGCTTCAGGGATCAAAAGATGCCTGGGGGAGTTCTAGAGGAATATCTTACAATGAGAAGAGTCAAGAAGGAAAATATTTCCCAGTTTTCTTATTTCTTCAGGATATTTCAGTTAAAGAACTAAAATCACTTATAAAGTGACATTGCTAAGACATGACCCTCATGGTCCTGTCTTAAATACTGGAATGTAAGTCTACTGACATTTCAGCCGCCTTCCCTTGTCCCCACAAAGCCTTCCCAGCTCCACATCAGTCCTTCCAGTTACATCAGTGCAGTCACTGTGAGTGGCTCCAGGACAGACCATATCGAGGAACTCATTTGGGTTAAACACCACCTTTTGTTTTAATTCTATTATTTTAACCCAGCTCAGTTCCCTGTTCATTTACCACACATGCAGCTGTGCCCACAGAAGGAAGAGCACTGTGCAAACGTGGGAACAAACAGCTGGAACTGCTAAGAAAACACGATTGTCACAGCACAGAATAAGGCTCAGCTGGATGCTCTTTAGCGGAAATAGTTAAAAGCAGAGCAAAAGATGTTATTAGGCTATGAAAACACAAATATGGCCAATTATTGGCAGGGCAGAGGGACCAGAAGTCACATTACTGCTACAGCAGGTAAGCAAAATTATGAATTTTCCACAAAGTATAGCCTGATATGTGTGAAGGGCCAGCGTTCCCAAACTGCAGTGCAGTGCACACACAGTTTCCCTCCAAGAGCACATTCCCAAAAACTTTGTGCATGCATAACCTTTCAGTCTTGTGAAATGCAGAAACCTGCATGAGAAGAACTGGCCTTAGATTTCTTGCAATTCACAAACATTAAAATCAATTCAGCCAAGTTACAAGAGGAGAAAGGGTTATCTAGGAATGCTTTTTATATACCATCCAACCACCCTAAGACTTCCATTTCCACTTTTTGTGAAAAGGAAATAAACAATGGGCATCCTGCCCAATCACTATACTGAATTACCAACTTCAGAACATGATCCACCTTCTCCATCTTTTCTTGACACTATCTTATTGGAAGTCTAGCTTTTGTAGACAGAATCTCAGTTAACTGTGTTAAATTGTCATAATTTAAAAATGTGGGAATACAAAAATCACACCTTGTTAACTTTTGGTGATTCAAAGTCGTACCAAAAGGACTTTCTCCACAGCTTACGCTCCTTTTACATTCCATTAAAAGAGAGCTCTCTCAGCAGCACTAAGTTGAATTTTGAGTAAGTCATATTCTTAACTATTACCATTTTACCCCCACATGTTGCCTCACAAAGAAGCACCCAGGACCTCCTCCTTTCCTCTCACATCAATCAGCCTGCTTGGGAAGCAACTACAAACATGTACTCAAACTAATATGTAGTTTTACCTAAGCACTACCTCAGCACCACAGTTTCCTTTTGAAAAGTAGGGGTATCTCACAAAAAACAAAACAAAACAAAACAAAACACCACCAAACCTAAATTAGTCAAATTCTTTTGTGCATGGATGAACAACAGGAAAGCAAAGCCTTGGGGCCTCTGGGGAGGAACCCTGTCCCTGCAGACCTACTCTGATGTGCTGGGGAGATAAGGCTCCATAGTGACACTTAAGGAAAGGCCTGCTCACATTTGAATTTCTGCATTCCTCAAGAACAATTCATGGCAATCACTAACTTTGCAGAGGAGCTACATGAAAGCTTTGGCCAATGAATGAGGGTCATCTGCTCTTTATCACAAGGGTAAACCTCATCCTGGCCAGTTTCTAACCTTTTAACCCTGTGAATTCTTAATTTGCACATGAATAATGGAATTCTTGCCAAGAGTGCAACCTTCAGCTCCCAGTTTCTAACTTTAGAAACCAAGACCTGATCTCCTTGTGTGTTCAGATCTTAAACTCTTGGACAGATTAAACTTTTTGATTTCCAAATGCAACACTAAACATTACAATTCTGAAGCAAAAGATAAGCTTGTTGGCAAAACCTCTGACCAGACAAAGTAAAAGAACATCCTCGCACCCTGCTGCTACCAGTAACTGAAGAGAGCATTTGCTTTTTTCCTCCAAAGAAAGAATGTCCATTTAATGCCTATTCTCTACCTGCTTAATATGTATAGTTCCTTCTGTACCCTGACCACAAGGTATTTTGCCTTCAGCAACTGCTTCTAAACAAAATCATAAGGCTACAAAATCCCCCACAAGACTTTGATTTATTTCAATTAAAATGTCTGCAAAGTTCAATCAGCTCATGATAGCAGGCAGAAACACAGTGAAAATGAGAGGGAAAACTAATTTTGTGTATGTGTTATGGGCTCCAAATTCTAGCAATATAAATTACTGCCTAATTGCACAGCTTTACAGTAAAGATGGCATTCTGAAACCGGTGAGATGGGGGCATGACTAGGGAGAAGAGACTGCTACATGGGATAACTTCATGTTTGGCCACTAGTTAACCACTTAATCATTAAGTCAACAACACCTACTGTGATCATTATGGATCCGCTATCTCTTCCAGTTTTCTCCAACAGCCACAGAAAACCTTTCAAGTATTCAAAGAAGAAAAAGAAACCTTTTGTCACAGTCTTACAGAGGAGGGGGAAGTGAAGGGAAAAAAAAAAAAGGGGGGGGGGGCGGCAAAACAAATCTCACTTCACAGTATGCAATCTATTGGTTCACAAGTGAAAATTAACACAACAAAATGGAACTGTCCTTCTGGTGAAATAAAGCCCACACGAAACACAAACATTCATAAAAGTTTGCTTCTGCCTGAATAAAACCAGATACTACCACTAAGCCATCACTATGCTGTTCTACTACAGTGCTCTGTGCTGTTCCAGAAGTTCTCTATTACTGAGCAGAGAGCTCATCCTGCAATGCCTCCGATTTAAAGTGGTCCAGAATTTTCCAGTCCCACACACAGAATCCATCAGCCACTGCTTAGCTTTTTGTTGGTTAACAACAACCAAAAAAAATTCCTGTCTTCTTAAGAAAGGTTTTCTTCAGTCTAGTTATTACTGCTGCTGACACTCTGAAACACAGTGATGTAAATTAAAATGTTAATTATTAAAATATTAATACTTCATTTTTCACCATTTCAACAGCAAGTATTGCCTGGTCTATTAAACCTGTACATGAGTGAGATGCCATTATACAAAGTAATAAGTAGGCAGGTCTTTGAAATTGAGAGTTCACAGTTTCACGTTCTCACAGCACACGAAAACTCATCACTTACTTGGAGCCACCTGCTTCCAGGCTGGTTTTGAAGGGCCCAACACTCTGGCTCACTGAATGAGGGTTTTCATACCTTCCTGGGGTACCTTATGGTCAGTTTTTATAACCAGTTCAGAAGCACACAGAAAAAAAACTAAGAAATGTCAACATTCACACATTTTTTAATGTAAGCTAATGTACCAATTGTATTAACTGGTTTCAGGTTGAATTTAGCGAAAGCTGCAATTTAACACTAATGTCAAGTTTCCACAGAGGTACCAGCACCAAAGTTTTGTGCAACTTGCTACTAACAACAGGGTCGAAGAGGTCAAAGGAAGTCTTTTCCTATTAGATTAAGTTCATCAGTTAAGTCCTATTATAGAGGGAACATGAGAAGGCTACATAAACTGTGTACTCTCTGTGTTATACTTTCTTTGAAATGAAAGTTTTCTTTACTCTGAGAAAATTTACTTTTCTTTGAAAAGTACATTCCCACATACTTTTGGGAAGCAAAAGGTGACAGTGCTGTAGAAGCAGTCCAGTGGCAAAGCTCTGCACTGCCATGGAAAAAGGCATAGCACTCAGTTCCTGACACACATCTCTTGCTCAATATGTTTAAAGATGGTAGGAAAGCAGAGGGCAACAAACACCCGGGGTCAGACTGTTAAAGCCATAAAGGCACTTAGACACAACTATTTCCTTCACCACTCATCCAGCAGGAGGGAGACACCCTAGAAATGTGACTCTCACTTCCCAGGGGAACCATGTAACAGGCCCTTGTGAGTGGTTCCAGAGGAGTCCCAGAAGGGACAGCACCAACATCTGCTTGGCTGAACACATGTGTCAAAAAAGCAAGGCCTTAGTAGTATAAACCTCACAGTTGCCCAGAAAACCTTTCCCCTCTTTCCTCTCTCAAAGACAGGCATCTATATTCATCATTCTGCCCTGCCCCAAGATGGCACAAAACACCAAGCTACCAAAAAAGGCATTTTTTAATTCCTTTTATAATCGGATTTATAGATAACCCTTGTAAGTCTGTCAGAACAGCACTTGGGAAACAAGACCCAGGACTTCTGTAGCCCCTTGTCAGCACAGTCCTGCATCCCCACCTGCTCCACACACTGGTGACACACACGAGGGCCTCAGAGGCGGCCTAGTTGCTCCTGGCACATGAGGGACCACCATAAGCTGTCTCATTACCCTTAAACGTTTAAAAAGAAACAAAGGTTCTACAGAAGTGCCCTGTACTTTTATACTTCAACATTTGAGGTACACAAAGTGATATGTTGTTGCACACTGTTCAGGCAATGGCTGTCACAAACTCACACGCGGGTTTTAATGAAGAAGAGCTGGGACTTACTTGCCAGTGTGAGGTGGCTTTTCTGGCTGAGAATGGCCCCGTACTTGTTCAGGGCCAAGCACTGGTAAAATCCTTCATCCGACAGCTCTCCTTTTTTCCCTTCCACCTCACTGATATACAGCGAGCCATTGGATAAAGTGTAGATCCGTTCACTTTCAGATACTTTGCCTCCATTTTTCAGCCACGTAATAGTTATAGGAGCTTCCCCACGGGCTTGGCAGTCTAAAACCACCGCATCCTTCCTGGAGACAGTAACGTCCTGAGGCTCCTTCACGAAAAACAGCTCGCTAAAGCACCACGCTCCTGAGAGGGGATAAAACACACATCTTGCCTGTGAGGGGAGCCGTGTGAGCGGACGCGTGCCCCCCGCCGGAGCCGCGGCACGAGGCAAAGCCACCGCTACAACTCCGCGCGAACTTTGCCGCTGACTGCGAGCGGCGCCGAGCCAGCGGGGCTGCAAAACGTTTGCCCGCCCGTCTACAGCCGAGCCGAGCCGAGCCGAGCCGAGGAGGAGCCGGAGCCCCCGCACCCCCCGCACCCGCACCGCCGCGGGGACTCGCAGGTGCGGCCGCTCCGCCCGGCCCCGCTCGCCCATTCTACGAGGCTGCCAAAAAAAGAGCCGGAGCAGGCGCGTCGTGGAAGGCTGATTTTCACAAGGAATCGCCAGCGAACGCTCCCTGGCCCGAGGGTCCCCCCGGGGGCTCCTCCCGCGCCGTCCGCCCCGTCGCTGCGCGGCGCGAACAAAGCGCGGCGCCGGTCCCAGTTCCAATTCCCGTTCCCATTCCCGCTCTCTCCCCGGCCGGTCCCGGTTCCCGCTCCCTCCGCGGTCGGTCCCGCCGGATGAACGCCGGATAAATAAAGCCACGTGCGGCGGGGCCGCGGCTCGGGCGGACAATGGGTGTGGGGGCGGGCGGGCTCACCTGGCAGCCGCAGCAGCGGCAGGAGCAGCGGCGGGAGCGGCGGGAGCAGCCGCGGCCGGCGGCGGAGCGGAGCCATTCAGCGGGACGCGGCTGGCATGCCCCGCCGGGCCCCGCACACACCGGTCAGCGGCCGAGGGGAGGAGACTGCGCACGGACGGAGCGCCCGTCCCGGCCCTACTCTCCGCATCCCGTCTCCATTGGCCTTTGGGAAGAAGAGGGGTGATGGGCAAGGCCGGGCGGAGCAGGCAGGCAGGGAGGGAGGGACGGCGCTGGCCGGGGCGGGTC
>VWZG01000390.1:1438918-1504229 GCA_013396735.1 Grallaria varia | reverse complement strand
CCCGGAGCGAGGGGAGGCGGCGGGACTGACCGGCCCCGCCACGAGGGGATGCGGGAACCAGCGCCCTCCGGGCCGAGCATCCCCCGGGCAGTGCCGGGACCCGCCGGTGCCCCCCTGAGCCCCTCCAGCCGCGCCTTCCCCGAGCACCGGCAAACACGTGCGCTTGGCCAGAGCGGGCCGCGCCGAAGCACAGCTGCCCAGCCGGGGCACCGCTGGAGGTGTCTGGCACGGGCCCCGGATCCTGCGGTGCCCGGGGCAGGTGCGGCGATGCCCCGGTGTGCCAGAGCCTCCTCCCGCCCCGATGAAACTGCCTTTCCGCACGCACGCAGTCAAACGTTCGAATGTGAGGATGGGCGTTCGTAAGAAATGAAAAGCCTGGGTTTTTAGAGGTTCTCACTGAGCCCTTGCTGGAAGAACGAGAAAAGCTCCAGGTGGCCATGCGGGACAGGGCTCCGCTGCCGAGGTTGAGCTGTTCTTTACTCGCCTCCTCAGAAAACAGCCTTAAGTTTCTCTCTGCCTCAAGTCCGAACTGTCTTGCCAACGTGCAACTTAAACTGCAAACGTGGCTTGAGCATCGTGCTATCAGCACCCTCGGGATAATGTGTATGGGAGATACCATCAAACGCTGCGTCTACCATTTAAGCTTTCAGTTTCACCCCTGATTTTACTCCACGCTTGCAGCCCGGGATTTCTAAGCTCTTTTTTTGTCCGTTTAGAGTTCTAGTTTCTAAAGTTACCGCGTAGGGAGGCATCTTCTTACTCAGCAGGTTTGCCCCCTGTTTGCATTCATTGTGAGAGCTGCTGGCTTCACTGACAGGCAAGTTTTTACTGCTTTTTGTTCCTGCCAGCGCTGCAAAGCTCCCAGAGTCGGGGGCTGGCAGCCAAACCGGTCCCTTCTGCTGCATCATCACCGGGCTGGTTGCAGCCTCCATCAGTGACTCATCTGAGCGGCTTTGGGAGAAAATCAGAACTCCCAAAACGTGACGTAAGCCACGGTCTGACCTGCATCACCTTCCTCACTTGTCAAAAATATATAAGCAGAAGAATTCACCTTGCTCTGATCTTAGCTGGAGTTTTCAGGAAAGGTAATTAGGAAATATTTGATTTACATGCAAATCATTTACCCAAAAGGCATTCAGAGTTTTACAGCCACTTTGCAGAGCAGGACTGAACATGCACATAGGATCAAATACATCAACAGGATCCACCTGACCCAGTAGTTTTCAATTTTCCTCAGTGTTTTAATTTGTCTAGTCAGAAACGTGCGAACTATGGGGGGAAAAAGTATCACAAACAATTTTGTGCATATTATTTTTGAGCATTAACGATTAAAAATATTCATTCTTTCTTGTGGCAAACTCACAGCTTCCATCTGCAGCTCATGCTGGTACTGTACTCTGTCTTGCTGAGCTCTGGATCATCAGTGTGACCTGAATTGGAGATTTCCTACATGACCTCAGCATATCTAGAAGACAAACACAACAGGGAATGCAGGACCCAGTAACATTGCTATGCTGTACGCCTTGGTCAGTCGGTGGGGTGGCTGGAACTGTCCCTGGGCCGATGAAATGTAATTTCCCTGCAGGCATGAGCAGGTGGCTGAGCTGCACTGCCCAGCACTGGGCACTACCCCCCTGGCCCAGAGGGAACACCTCCTTACCCAATTCACTCGCCCTTTTCGAAGGAGGAGGTGGTCTCAGTGGAACAGGGGACAAAAAAAGCCAACAGACACAGACCAAGTTGTAGTCCTGTCCTACTTGGGGACTGGTTTGCATTAGCTGTGTCATCTGTGCTCATGTCTGTATTCTGGTGTGATGGGCAAACTGCTTTACCGCCTCCCTGGACTACCCTGGGCCAGCAGGTTTTGACTCATGAGATCAAATGCAATATTTGTCTTAAATAGCGTAAAACAGTAATTGCTTCCCAGTGGATCACCCTTTGTGCCTGGGTCTAGGCAGCTACAAACACCAATATTTTCATTTTCACATTTCTTTTAACAAACCAAGTAATAAAATCCCTATTAGAATTCAGTAGTTCAATAACTAGATAAGCATAAACTCTCCCTGTTTGTCAGAATTCATTATTTTAACACATTTCCTAGTAATTAATTGGGTTAGAGATAGTGCAGACTTGTGATAACATATCTAAATTAATACTCAGCTGATAAAGTCATTGAACCACAGTTCAAAGGCACTGCCAGTTGCAACTTTGTCAAATACACTGTGTTAGTAAATATGCAGCCAATGAGAACAACTATCTGCTCAGCCAACAGTCTCAGAAGCGTTATCTTGAGAAAGCCAGAAAGGCAGTCCAGGACTACAAGATGTTGCCAGCCAATATAAACAAAGCTATGCCTACTTTGCTGCAGGGCAGCAGTTGTTCTTCTGTCACCAACACAGACTTTTTTTGCTTGATTCGATTCGTATTTTTGGCTATGCAAACTCCCCCAGTTTTCATGGTTCTTTTCAGACCTTTTCTATTCTTTCTGTTAGATTTTTGGGTCTGCAAATAAGCTGCACACATCTTTCAAAGAAATAATAACTTGTAATACTTGAATAGTCAGCTCACCAATGTCTTTAAACCCAAGTCTGTAGTAGGAGCTCTCTTTGAAGTGCTACCAACAGCTGGAATAACAGCATGCTGTCCAGGTTGCTGTCTGGAAATAACCTGATTTACCTTATGCTGCGTCTCAGCCTCAGCCCTGGCCAGACCAGTTGATACATTTCCTGAAAAGAAAGATTTTAGAAGTCAGATTGACATGAACAGATTTAACTCAGGGCTTGGCTCGCCTGCTTTTCTGCCTGTGTGTAAGGGCAGCTGGTGATCTATCCAGGACTACTAAACTGGGCTGGGGCTATAAAATCTGGACTTTTGGTACCATTATAAACTGAAGAGAGGGACTTTCCAAACATGAATGAAATCTCATGACCATGGTGTTTAAACAGTTTGTCTAAAGTGTTCCCAACATCTCTAGAAAGCAAACTGATAGGCAGGAGTCTTCCCTGGGATGGAACAGAGCAGCCTCAGGAAAAGGAAAGAACATGAAAATTCACCTATAACTGGAGCTTCGCAAGATGAACTCTGTATTTATGAGATCACTGCAACCACAAGCTCAGGCTGGAGAATGTAGTTTCTTTCCAGATTTGGATAAGATTTTTCTGGTGTTAGACCATTTACATATCTTTCAGCTTAAACCAGAAATAGTTCCATTTGGTCTGCGGTCAGTTCTGCATGAGCTTTTCACTCGTACCTGAGAAAAGGAATAGCATAATGTTATCTCTCTTATCCCTGTGGTCTGGGGAAAGCTGTCCCAGCAGCATGGATGGTGTTTGGCATGGCCACAAACTGCCTGAGCTGGCTTACCTCATGCTGCCATGTCCCACCTGATCTAACAAGCTCAGAGATGAGAAAGTTGCTTTGTCTACATGATCCACTCTCGTGATTTAGCTTCGCATGGCTCTGCTCTAACACCGTAATGTTGTGGAACAAAAAAGGGTAGGGAGGAGCATCGCTGGGTGGGAAACACCAGGAGAGCTGGGGAGGGAGCTGTTCACAGCAATGTAAGCATCCCTACTGGCACATGTGCAATCACAACACTATCCTCAATTAGCTGTAGCCTACAAGAGGTGGTAGTAGGGTCCTGGAGCCCAAACCCATTTTCAAACCAACATATAGTTATCATTGTGGTCTCCCCCCCACAGTGTGAGCCCTTCCTTGCTACCAGTGCCAGCTTGTCTGCTGGCAGGAGCTGCCAGGTATTGCCGCTGGCGTGAAGAGGTACCAACCCCACAGGCAGGTTAGTGTGGCTGCGGGGACACTGGAGCTGCAGTCATTCTCCAGGGCAGGCTGGGAGCAGTAGTAATTGCCAGTAACCTATTAACTGCAGGGGAATTACAGCAATTTGCACCAGGCAGCTCTGCCTTCAGATCCTGGAGTCCTCAAAGCCCAGCGGAGGGGCTGCCACGACGCTGCACTCCTGGCAGGGTGTCATTAACTCTTCTTCTCAGGGAAGCCCCTTTTGTCTTTACAGTTCTTGCTCTGAGTGTTTTTGATCTGGTGTCACTACAAGCATGTTTAGACACTTCCTTGTTTCTCATGCCAAACTCCCAACCCAATTACAACTGTATTCACAGATTTTCAGTGTGTTATGCAAACTCTATTAAGACTCACCATACAAATGTTGACTTTTGGCACATTTGGTCACTTAGTAGCTTCTTGCTTCATTTTGAACCTGCATACAGTTACCATCTCCATTGCCTTCTCAAAGGAGATTCACTCCTTCCATGAGCAGATGGGCAAACACACTTTGGGCTCAGCCCTTGGGATGCTAATGAACTTTCTCTCCAGGGAGCCTTCCTGTACAGGAAAAGCACACCTTGACAAAGGGATTTTAACACAGATCTCATCGGGTTATAAATCAGCAAACACCAAAGTGGAAGAAGTGCAATTATTTGCTACATTAGCATTCTTTCCCCTTCTAGCCACTTTCCACAATAGTGTTCCACTGGCCCAAATCAGTGGGTGTGCCTTAGCCAGGTTGTTCCACAGTGCCCCACGGGCAGCCTCCAGATGTTTACCCCCACCCCTGAAGGCTCATCACACCAGAACGAAGAAGAACCCTACCAGGAATTTAAGCATTAAGACAACACCCCAACATCCTCCCCTGCTGCTGGAACCAACCACAGGCAGTTTGGAAGAGTTACCTCACAGGGACCTGGCAAAGTACATTCCCTCATTCTCCCGTGCCCATTTCCTGCTGCTGGAAGGTGTGAAAAAATATCTAAATATTTTTGGTCAGTCCCAGATGCAAGCCATCAGGTCTTGTTGGTTTTAACAAACCACACAGCTACAGCTACAGAAAGGGGCATACCTGATCCCAGACACACTCTTGCCCTTACATACAGTGTAAAGATGTGTGATATGGTGTGGAGTTTGGATTTACCAAGCTCTGTCTTCTGGCCTTCAGGCCACTGCTGATGCTCCTCTGCCTGCAGTAAGCTTCTCTAGACACAACCTGCCAGACAATCCTTCTGTTTTTCAGTAGAGCTTGTTTTCTCCTGGTTTATTTCCCTAGCATGGCTCTTAGCTGTAGAAACACCAAGGGTTGCACCGTGCAGCTGAAGGTATGGCAACAGCCTGGGACAGTGGCTTGGATCAGCACCATGAATGTCCCCCAGGCCAGGCAGCCTGCACACCTCTGCCTTGCCACTTTGGACTCCCAAACAAGGAGCTGATCACTGTTTACTTCTTCTGAGCTCAGGGGTGCTCAGCACTCGACTGGCTTGGGACCAAAGTGACAGCAGACTGGCAGCAGCAGCTGGAGTCCGCACACTGAAACACACAGAATAACTTAATTAAGAGGTTATGCATATGTAGAACTTGCAGCGAGGCACAGGAATGGCCAGCAGGTGAAGAGCTGCCCCATAAACTGGATTTGCAATGTATATATTTTTTAATTGGCTGAGTACAGTCCCCTCTCTCAACTCTTTCCTTAATACGGAAACAAACAAAATCCTAGAAATGCTGCAGTGCTGTACTCTGGTGTTATCTCCCATAAATCAGTGTTTATACTCGGGGTCGATACAATAAGTATCAGACCAAGAATAACTGAACAGAAAGAAAATGTCTCCTAGGTTACCACTCTCGGTGTGTGCATCTACAAAGGAATCTCTCAGAGGCAGCTTTTTGTTAGAGTCTGTCATGCTTATCATGACAACCCCACTGTTCTGCAGCTATTTGTTTAGCAACAGGCATGAAATACGGTCTCCTTTCATCCCTGTGTAAGTTCCCTTCATTCTGCTGTTACAACAGGAAACAGGCAAATAATTTCCTCCTCTTTTCCTCTACGTGTTTGCAATGGGGAAATAAATATTGGAAATAAAATAAATTAAAAACAAGGCAAGTCAGAGGCTAGCTAGCATTTGGGCATACTCTGAATAACCTGTGCTACAGATACCTATTTATTTTTGCTGTGAAAGATTGCAGCCCATTCCTTTGTGTTTGCATTCTCAGCTTGTTAACAATGTGGTCTCTTATCTGCAATTTATCCCTAGGAACTATTAAAAGGAAGGATTGAGGAAGGCTTCCTGCTGCTCTTGTTGCATTTCATCTCACAGGGACATAAGGAATTGCTGGTCAGGCAGGGGCCACTTGGCCCGAGCAGGCTGTGCCCGGTGGGTTCATCAGGGCAATGCCAGCACAGCTGCCCCAGCGCCCTGCACCGTCCCGGCGTGCGAGGATGAAGAGACTGGAAGCCTCCAGTGTTCCCAGCACCTCCTTCCCATCACACGCTCACAGGCTCAGCCTGCCAAAGCCCACGGCACGGCTTTGGGGATGAGACCCGTGTGTTTGAAGGGCCACACGAAGCTGTGACTGCACCAAAACCCTACCAAGAATTCAGGCTGAGCTGCCAAAGGCAACACCCCGGTGCAAGGAGCGAGCCAAGGGGGGTGAGCCCGGGGAGCCAAAAGCTGGGCAGTGCAGCGGGGAGTTCTTTTCATTGCCCAAATGACTCCCTCCATCAGCTGCTGTCGCTGGGGTTTTGCCTCAGCTGGGCTGCCTGGGGGGATTCCCCCCATTTTCAAGGCTCTGGAAGAGCTGTGTGCTCAGCACTCTGCAGGAGCTGAAGGCAGTGGACACAGCTGGACCACAGTGTCCTGCATGGCCCAAGGGACTGTGGGGACACAGAGCAGCCCATCCCAATTCCTCCTCCCCCTGCACTGTTACTCACCTGGCTCAGGTGTGTGCCTGGTCCTGTCCAGGTGTAGCAGAGCAGGAGGAGCTCGGAGGCTCTGCTGGAAGCATGGCCAAACAAGGAATTAGAGAACTAATCCTCCTGGAAAGAACTTGGGTGATGAAATACAATTTCTTTCTTTTCTATTTTTTTCCCTCTGGAATTATTTCCCTGGTTCAATTCAGTATGTGGCACACACAGATGTACCTGCATAACACAGCAGGAGAGCAACTGGCAGTTAAAGCTGCTCATGGTATAACTTGGTTTCAGCTGCACTGCTATCCATTAGCCCAGGATTACCTTTGCTAAATGCTAAATCACATTTTGCTGTCATTTACGTTCAGATAACTCTATAAGATCACAGTGGCCAAATGCTGGCACATGACAGAACTTGTATTGTTTAAATAATACACATATGGAATACATACCAACATGTTCATCCCAAGTAACTAGGGAAAAAAGAATGTGTGCTTGGAGGAGGGGGGTATGACAACTTAGTGAGTTAAATTGGCCTGATGTGCTTGGTTGAGGACCAGACCAGTGTGAGTCAGTGAGTGGAAATCCCATCTGGAGGGGCTGTGGGGGATCCCACTCAGCCTTAGCAAGGTGCTGCAGCACTGAAGGCGTGAAGCCTTGGCCCAACAGAGAAAACCTTCAACATGTAGACAGCAAATCCTCCTGAGTATTAAAATTCCTGTATTGGCTTCAGGACAAATACCCTTCCCAAGGCATCCCGAGTGAGCTACAGCTGCCCTGCCCTGTTAACACCTCTGGTGCAGGCCAGCCCCAGTCACACCCTGCAGCTCAGCACACCCCTGCCATGGCTGCAGCCCCTCAGCAACAGACTGAGCTCCTCAGTCTTCAATTAGACACAGCACGATCAGGATTAATTTCTTTCCACAGTGAGAGATCCACTGATCCAGTCTGTTGGCACCCTAAGAGTCAATGAAATAAGTAATTTTTCCAGTAAAAAACCCATGTTTTTCACTTTTCTGATTCAGGTTTATCTAAGTGTTCAAAATTTCAGCTTCACCTCTTACCTTTACAAAATTGCAGACATTTTTATAAATGAAAGTTTGATCTTAGAACGGTTTACAGTCAGACTTTGAATTCTCAGTGTGGAGAATAGCAGACAATTATTTTTTAAAATAATATTTTTTAGCTACATGTTAATAGAGCTCAATTATGTTATTTTTGCAGTGGATGTTTTGATAGCTAACTTTGAACTATACTAAGAAGAGCACTTGAAGCATTGTGGTAAAGCACAGATAATTACTTTTTACTAACCTGTGAAGTAATTTTTCTGCCAGTCTTCAGCACAGGATATGGGACATACATAATGGTTTAATACTTTTTGTACAGGATACATGTAACTATTGGACTGAGACCCAACATAGGGATGAACAGCCTCTCAGTGCCCTTGGGTTTGGTCCATTTCTGTCAGTCTGTGTGGAAAGGCAGGCATTTATTTAAAATTGCATTACAGCGAGCAATAGTGCATGAACAACTAATTAGGAATAAATCCCTTAAGGATGGACAACTAATTGGTGGGCAGCAGTACATGGAATAGGGGGGCTCATAACTCTTATCAAACACCTTCTGAAACTGAAGTTATTATATAATGTATCATAACTGGAAAATGTGTTGTTGCTATTCAAAGTAAAGGAAATATATTCACAGAAACCATAGCTTCAGCTAGAGAGTAATTTCTAATGTTTTCTATCAGAAATTCCATTTCTTGAGCAAAGGAATACCAAAGCAGATTTTCCAGACAAAGGGGTGGCATGGTCTGGCCAGGGTAACTTCTGTTAAAGTGGCATAGTTTGTCATATCTGACAACCCACTGAAGAAAGTTATCACTAGTTAAGGGCCTGACCCTGCATTCCTTATGTAGGCAAAAATCCCTTTGAAGTCAATGAAGCATCCTGCACTCAGATAACTATATCAGGATTTAGCAATTAATGAAAACTTTCAATTTCTTAAGCAGATTACAAAAAGTTTTCCCTGAAAAATAATTATTACATGTTACTCACAGCAACTTCTTGGCAGTGTGGGTTCATTTCCAGCAACTCTTGCAGCACAGGAACTGTTTCTTTCTAACTAGGAATTACAAAAATCAAACCCACATTGTTTTCTATTTGCATTGATCTGCCTAAAATGTTCTTCTCTAGCTGATGTCTAGTTGAAGGTTTTGACAGCTTTGCATTCAAAAGGTCAGTAAGCAGTCCTCAGGGCAATTTGATTTAAACCTTTAGCATTTTGCATGCTCTCAGGCAGCAGTGCATAGAAGGACATGCGTATTCACACTTCCCAGCCCTCAAAACAAAACCCCAATCAGAAATATTCCAGCTTGTAGAAAATATCAGAAAAGCTATCAGACAATTATGAAAACATTTTCCATTAAATTAAACTCAAAAGGCCTTAAGAGAAACAAATTGGGATGTATGTTTTTAGACTGTGGTGTATTTCAACAGAAAGTTTTACATTCTGTCACATTTAGGAAGCCTGCCTTATCTGTCTTTCCTCAAGAGGCAGGCTCACTTACTCAATGTCTGTTTAGGTTTTCCTAGCAGATTGGCCTCCCCCCTCCCTGAGATCCCAAGCCTCTCTCTGGGATGAAAACCTGAAACCTACAATGCAAAAATTTGTTTGAAGTCTCATTAAGCAAGAAACCTCAAATTAAGGACAGCTCAGCAAAACAAAACATTTTTCTACAGAATCACGTGGACATAAACCAAGCATTACATGGAAGTTCTCCCTCATTATCTCCTTTGTGAGCTGTTTGTATTCTGATTAGCCTGCTAATGATATATGTTCCACAGAGAAAAAGCAATTAAGTCTCCACTTCAAAGAAAAATGATTTAGTGTAAGAGTACCAAAGCTTGTGCTTGCATCTCTTACTGATCCTGTGCTGCTGCAGAGCAACACGGCAGCTGTTAAATGCTGAATTCTCATTTATAACCATGGAAGAGGGTAGGTGTTGGTGGCCTTTTAAATATATAGGTGTTTCAACAATGTGCTTCTATGACTCTCGAGGTACAGATTCTTGTTGGGGTTTCAACTGCAGCTAAGTAAGTAAGCTCCTCTCAGCTCACATCACAAGAACTGCACATTCATTCCCTTAAAGAAATAGTGGATTAAAAAGGGGAGGATTTATTAAAATAAACTAACTGCCTGAAAAAATCAGAATCTCATACAAAAAAAAAAAATGTTATAAGACCCTATGTGAAGAACCCAAGCACTACAACAAACTAATGAGAAACAGAAAGGAAAATTCATGAAAAGACAGCAAGAAAAACAACAGACAGAAGAGTTTGGTTTCTTAACAAATGACATTATTTTTGACCACACAAAAAATTAGTAGAATGAAGACAATATTTGCAACTATGCATATTCAGGTTTAAGTCCTTCCTGGGTGTTTTAGCATGTCACCATTGCAGTGATGTAACTCCTACCGAGGGGATTGATGAATATCACGTGTTTGCTGAAGTTGCACTGAAAAAAGTACACAATAAAAAAGAAAAAAAGGAAACGTGTGCTGATCCAGGACATGTTTCACATTGACAGTATGCCAGAGGCAGCTGTGGATTTCAAGGAGACACGTACAGATATTCATAAAGATGCCGTCAATTAGTGAAATAGCACCAAACTCTGCTATGGATTTACAGAACAAATCAAATGTCAAGGCACTAGGCAGCTTAAAAAGTAAGTTTATGTATGAAACAATGAGAGTAGAGATAGAAAAACAGGAGAGAAAATGAAAATTAGTAGTTTACACTCATGTATTTTGCCTAGGTTTGATGCATAAGTACTCAGCCCAGTCTCTAGCAAAAAAAATTGTGTAATATGCTACAGATGTGACTTACTAATAGTAATTAAACAGAATTTAAGTCTTGTGTCCTTCGAGAAGCATAAGGGAAGACTCAGTGGCACTTTAAAGCTCTGCCTCATGATACAGCAAGAACACTGAAGAGTCACCTGCACCACCTGGAGAAGTGAGAGCCTTGAAGCAAGGGACAGCCAGCCTGAGAACCTGCCTGCTGAGAGAGATGAATTCTGAACCACGAAAGCACAGCCCCCACTGCCTCCAACCTCCAAGGCAGTGTTGAATGTGTCTTGGCCATGCCTAAAATCTCATTTCCCTAACACCACATTGAAGAGCACTGCCACATACACAATAACCTTTGGAGTAAAGGAGAAATTTTAGAGAAAGATGATTTCTTATCTTTATGTCCATACAAGCCAAATTAGTGACAGGAACTGAAAAACCTAAGGAAGCCTCACCCACAGCAGTTTAAGAAAACCTTTGAATTAGAAGCAGTTTACACTGCAAGTCTTTGTTGAGGTTAATATATATACTTTACTATTTTTAGGCTAAATAATGTCACTTCTTTGACAGCATCATAGCTGTTTACTCAGAAACACCATTCACTCTGTAACAGTGATAATTAAAAGAGAGGTCACCACCATCCTTACTGAACGTGCAACAGGAAGGTCTGACTTCCCAGAAGAGTTCAGCCCCTGAGAAGTCACGCAGAGGTTTCACACCACCCTAACACATGTAACCCCTCCGTGACAGCAGCTGAGGTCACTCCCCTGCCCACCCCAGGTGCTGGGAAGGGCCCAGTCCTGTCACCCACTGACCCCAGGGGTGAAACTCCACAAGGGGTCCAGACTGCAGATGGGGAGCCCAGCCCAGCCCAGCTCAAAGGTTCCAAATCCCAACAGAGCCTCAGCTGGGGTCTCCATGTTCTATATGGGGCGTTTGGAATCAGGGCTGAGCTGCAAAAGCCACCACCAGCGGCAGGAAACTGCTTTGCTTGCAGCTCTCAGGCTTGGAGCAGCCCGCAGAACTGCTGCCCCAACTGCCCTGCATTCTCAGAGCTGTGTTTCTAAAGCTGAGAAAAGCAAAGCGAGTCCTGTTGCAGCCAATTCTCTTCCTCCTGTTACAGTCCAGTCCCTGCCCTAGAATGGGCATCTTGCTCAAGTCTACCCTTAAAGACGGTCTCTTCACAGATTAAAGCTTCTTACCCAGATCTGCACAAAATCTCTTACCAAACATCAACTATACATACTGCTTTTTATTTTTCCCAGCAGATTGATACATTTAGCTCTTACCTATCTGGGAAACTTTTCTGTCTTACCCCTCACCTGGCACTGCTGGGTGTTAAGATGAAATGAGTGTAACAGAGAAGCAGCTGTTTTAACCTCTCCTCTGCGATGCCGTGGGAAGAGCCAGCACTCAGAACTGGACTAGGAACCATATTTCTGGTGAAAAAAATAGCAGCACCTTTGGAATTGCCCCCCCCTAGATCCCTGTGTCTCTGCTTCAGGGAATACAGAGGCATGATGTGCAGGAAACACAAGTAAAAAGGGACATGCAGCAGATGCAGGAGAGCATCTCCCTGGTTGTCCAGAGAGCATCACCCTTGTTTAGCTATTTATGATTCAGGGTAACCTAATTGTAGCCTTCCAGTACCTGAAGAGAGCTTAGCAGAAAGATGATGGGGCAAGTCTATTTACAGGAACATGTAGTGACAGGACAAGGGGATGGGGGACAAGGAGACAAATGGGTTCAAATTGAAAGAGGAGGTTTAGATCAGACATTAGGAAAAAATTCTTGGCTGTGATGGGGATGAGGAGCTGAAACACGCTGCACAAGGAAGCTGTGAATGTCCCATCCCTGGGAGTGTTCAAGGCCAGGCTGGAAGGAGCCCTGAGCAATCTAGTCTAGTGGAAGGTGTCCCTGCCCATGGGATCTTCCAGGTCCCCCTTCAAACCAGACCATTCTAAGATTTTATGATTCTATGACACTCAGCACCACCAACCTCTCCTTGCCCAGTGACCTTGAGCTTTTGTGGAAACACGACATGAATTTTTCCAAGGCTGCAGGTCTGGGGAGCGGAACACTGGGAAATGGTGCTGCTGCATCTTGACACCTGTACAAAAAGAGCAGCATATTGTGCTGGAACTGCTGCCATGGCCCACCTAGGAATACTAAAAGTACTGAATTCTCGCTATTTCAAAACTACTGATTTGTATTTCAAAGAACTGAATCACAACTTATTAGAATAAACTTTTATTTACTGCTCTCAGGATCCTTATTTTATACTTTAAAGTATGCAACAAAACCTGCTACATTCAAATCTATACAGATTTACTGATATATCATTCACATTTTACAAAACTGCATATAGATTTGGGAAATTTGTATAAGTTACCTTTATTTACATGTAATATTCTCAGTCCTAATGACCTAGTCAAAGAATAAAGAATAAAGTGGGATTTTAAATATCCCTTAAGACCCATTAACATTTGTTACATAATTTACATATCTTCAGAGAGAGATGTGCTACACTTTCTTCTTGCATATTTATAAAGACTGTGACTAAACAGAAATTTGCTGGCCAAAGCTAGGTACTGTCATTCCTCAGATCATAATAAAATGTTAATTGGCATCATAATAAAATGCTAAAATTTGAGCAAGTCAGGTATACAAACCAATTTTTTTCTTTTAGAACCAACTTTGCTAAACATTTTAACTAGCACTTGCTCAAAAAAGTGTTAACATTAATACAAAAAATACCCACATTTACAAATGAAGTCAAACTAATATTTATATGACAAGTTGATCTACAATAAATTGCACATTGTTGGTTATGACTTTGGTTATACTGTATCAACAAGTTTGGTTTCTAGACTAACAGTGGAGAGAAAGAAATATAAAAATGCAGCTGTAGAAACTAGCAACCTGTAAACATATCACAGAACCAAATTCTGCAGCTGCTGTCATGTGCAGAACCTCCATGCAGGGCAGAGAAGTTTGCACACACCAGGCTGCTGAATTTGGCCCAGAAAACCCTGTAAACATGTTCTTTATTGTTATGTAGTGCAATACTGCAAGAATGGATAATAAAGGCCTCTAACTATCAGTAACTAATACTGAGTGATATCCATACAAATTTCACTTTAAGATTGATTTGTTGCAAAAGGCTGAATTGAAAATATTATCCATCGTCAAACTACAAATTTATCAAAAAAAGTAATGAACACTCAACGAACAAACGTCAGTATACAAATCCAAACAAAAAAAGGGATATAATTTCTCATTACAACTCAGAATTACGCTGCTTATCTGTTTTGTATAAAAATCTTGGGTTTGTTACACTGTTTTAACAAAAGCAAGGTAAAAACAGAAATCAAGCCAATGTTCTGCAAACTGATGGCTGACAATGCTTTCCGATGTTTTACCTAATACGCTGAATTATAAAGTGCTTTGAGCAGATCTGTTGCAAACAGCCTGAAGCAGCACAGATTATGATAATGCATTACATGAAGTTTGGTGGGTTTGATTTTTTTTTTTGTTTGTTTGTTTTGTTTGGTTGTTTGGTTTTTTTAAACAGTTTAACAATTTCAGTTGCTCCTCTTAAATCAGCAAGTCAAATTTAAACTCTCTGCAAAGATTTCTTTATAGCTTTACTTCAGTAGTTTACTGCAGGACAGTCTCAAATATTGTACAAGAGGCAACTGCTTTAAAACATTTTAGTTTTTGACTTACTTGGCACTGGCCCATCCAATGTGTATATTGTATTTATTAGCGAAGTACAGAAGACTGTGGAAATGACAAAATACATTTTCAAAAGTTAGTGAATTTTTAACACTTATTTTACACGTGACACTATGAAGATTCAATAGGCATGTGAGTAAATACAATGGTAGTCCCTGGAAAATTCAAATTTGTTTGTAAACCCTTCAGATGAAATTGCAGCACTGGACCGATATCATTTGTGTCTGTGTCTCAATCAACCCCATCAAAACCCTGAGTGTTTTCAATCGCTAGAAGAAGCTTATCCCATAAATCTTCAAACGAGTCGTATGGAGGCAAATCCAAGCGATTAAAGCTGAAAAAGAGATGAAAACTCTTAAATGTCTTATCACTCTTCCTGAAGGTCATAATTTATTTAAATTAAATACTCACCAGGTATGAGCTCTTGGCAGTTTTTCAGGGGTACCCCACTGTTCAACTGTGAACAACTGTGGTCCATTTGAACCTGCAGAAAAGAACACATCAGCTTTCACCCTCTTATGAAATGGAAATTTTGGTTTTTTGTAATCTAATTCTGACATTAATAGGAGCTAGCTATACTAATCAAACCAATTTATACTCAGTAATGGTCACTAATCCAAATTCACTTGTATTCTAATTATTTCTTGCTATTCCTTAATTTCAAGAGACTTTTACACCTTAAGCTCAAATGTCTAAGACCTAAATGCATATGCATAGTAGCTGGCATTAAAAATTTCATGGAGAAGACAATTTTATGCTTTTTTGCATATTTCTACATTTTGCATGTAAAAAAATTAAACATTTGTGGACCTCTCAACTCTCACCAAGTAGATGCAAAGGGCATTTTATAACCATCTCCTTCAGCTGTTGAAAGCATTTGTGTTTGTCTAGAGAAGACTATGTAGTTTATAAAAAATTTTTAAAAATCACTGTCTTGCCAGAGAACGTCTGCTCGGTGCCCCAGCTCTCCAGGTCGGGTGCATTTGCTCCCGGAGCCCGAGCACTGCTGTTCTGGGAGCAGAAATGCCTCTCGGTGCCACGAGAGGGCGATCTCCGCCAGGAAGCCACATCCAGGGCAGCTGGGGAGGGGTGGGACAGCCCAGAGCACTGCAGAACCACCCACAGCAGCTCCTCAAATAGAAGCAGGTACAGGAAATGTGATTCTGATCCTAACTGGGGGTTAGTGAGGATGGTAAAGCAGAAATAACCATCAGAGAAATAAACAAAGCACTGTGTAAGAAAACCACTAATTGAATTTTTCATTAATGAGAGAATTACACAAACTGGGACTTGGCCAGAACACTGCCCACGGATACCCTAAACCCCAGGCAGAAGAAAGCCAACAGCTTCAGCAGTTTCTTTCCCTGGATCATTCCTTAGTTCTGTCTCTAGCAGTGTTTTTAGACAAACAAGCAGAACTCCTGAAGCACCAGAACTGCGGTTGGGCTCCCCTGCGATGAGCGTGTGCTGTAACACCAGCAGTGCCAAGGGGCAGGTGCAGCAGCAGGCACGTGGCTCAACTCTGCTGAGGGCAGTGGCCTCCCCACTGGAACTCACAACTCACTTACTGATGGAACAGAAAAAATAAACCCAGTATTTACAAGGAAAATGAAGACATGGAGGAATGAGAACACATGGTGGGTGGTGTTTGTTCGCAAGTCTTTTGTTTTATAAACAAATTAGCGACTTGTTTATAAAGAAGAAAATGTTTAATCAAATAGGCAAATGAGGCTATTCAGTCACTTGCAGAGGATCTCAAGCACTTTCAGCCTTAATAAAGTAGTCTAGCAGAAAACATAATAGCTGATGGCAGCTGAAAACAGACTTCCCGTCAGCAGAGCATCCCCACCCTCTGCCTGCCCGTGGCTGCTCCTCAGTGCCTTTCTGGCTCTGCCATTGAAGTCACTCCCCGCTGTCATCTGCCTGGTTCAGTCTCTGTCGTAGGCTCACAACTTTCCTCCTGGCATTATGTCTAACTCGTGTCATTTCCGTGGTCCCCTCTGGAGTATGTCCTTACAAACAACTGCGTCTGTACAGCCGTGGCTTGCACACAGATAAAAGCAGTTGGGGAACTGAAGTTAACTGCTGATGCCAGCACGTCTTTGTAATCAGATCTTGGATAACAGAATTTTCTTCAAGCTCAATCATGTGTTAAACAGGATTTTTGCAGCTCTTGAGAACTTTAAAAATCCACATTCACTTGAGAAGTCCTATACATTTAAAAATTTCCAAACCTACAATTAAAACAAAGCATTTACAGAACATGGGACAGACGTGTGATCTACGTGACTCTTCTCTAACCCTTGATTCTTACAAATTCCAGTACAGACTGATTTTTAAAGCAAAATTTGAAAAATAATTTGCCTGTGTGTGAAGTCAAACACCAGGACAATTTTGGTTTCAGCTTCTCTATTACATAATTGTGAAGATAATCATAAGTACTCACCATACAGCTCAGCAAACCCATTCATGGGAACACGGGACGTGCCAGTAACAAACTGAAGTAATCTTATTCTCTTTTCAGAATCCATCATTAACACGGCCTATGTATGATAATGATTTCAATTAAAGATTTATTTTTAAATTAGGGTTTCAAGCTAATAGACTTATGCAATGTAATATCTACCTCTGAATCATTACCTCTGAGAAATACATACATTTGTTTGGGATACACTGCCTATTGCTGAAAGCTATGAAGTCAACAATTTTTTAACGGCACTGTAACAAGAGTATGGTTACTGGCTTAGCAGGCTGTTAAAATACTTCCCTTGAAGATTTGGCCCCTACTTTCTTTGAAGTTCCCTCATGTTATGAACCAGCAGCCAAATTCCTGTAATTTATTAAACAGAAGAGTTTAACACCTCTTTAGTGTAACTGTGCCAGAAAAACCTACACAGAAATAATTTTAACCCCAGTCAGACACGGATTTTTTTGAAAAATCTAGCATCGGTATTGTATTTACATCCTAATCATCCACCTCATCTTTAGTTCTCTTACTTCCTCAGGATTTTTAATGGTCAAGTAATATTTACCTAACCTATTGTTTAATCACACCATAAACTAGCAGAGCAGAAAGGCAGCAGCTTTTGAATAAAAAAATAACAGAACTTCACAATACCTTCCAGAACCACTGTATTACTTGATGGTTTATGTTGTAGCCATTTTTGTACTTTGTATGTAGTTTCCAATCAGCCACGTCCACATCTCCCAATCCACACATTAATAACTACAAAGATAAAAAAACAAACAAAAACCCATCAAAGCTGAAGTCAGTAAAATTAAGGTTCAATGTAATTTGCTTTCTTTTCCATGATACACTTACCTCTAACTCATTTTCATCAAAAAGTTTAATCAGGTCCTGTGGTATTAGTTCAAAAAAGCCCTAAAAAGATGAGGGAAGTTTTTAAAGATCAGGTCAACATTATTTAAGCGTTTTTATTCATGGAGAATGATACTTAGAGGCCTTATTAAACAGAGCCAAAGCAATACATCAAATACAGATGTTTGGACATCAGTAATCTCCAGTTTGGTTACAGTACTTTCAACTCTGACTTCTCACATCTTTATTGTGCAACACTGAGTGATGAGTATGAAAGTCTGAATATCATTTATGTAAGACAATTTATACAAATAAGGATAAGCAGCCTAGTTTAAATCAAACTATTAAATCAAGTTTCATTTCTGTCAAGGTCATTAAATACTTTGCACTACAGCTAAAGCTGTCAGCCATGACTGAGAAACCAGCAAATTTTTCAATATGAATTAATCACCTCAGTAAAAATATAGCGAAAAGATTTTTAAGGCTGAAATATTTCAGAGCTGACACTATAAAAAGTATCACTGCCCTTTTTTTTATACCTTATATTATTTACATAACCAAATTATCTGTGTCTTCAGAATGTCCAAAAAAGCTTAATATTAGATGTAAAAAATTCTTACAAGAATTTATTTTGTAATTAATACCTCTTTAAAGGCTGTCATTTGTTTCTGTACTCTGCTCACAAATCTCCACTGAATTACAAGACTGTAGGGAAAAAGAAAAAAAAAAAAAGAGAGCAAAACCATTTAAAATCAAAATGATTTATATATACAGAGAACAACTTCCTTTTGTAAATCAAACTGACACAGCCCCTGTGGAGGGGAATCCAGTGCGATGCACTGCACACAGCAACCACTACTCACTGAATGTAGTCTCTCTTGTTCTTGTTGGTGACAACAATTTCTGATCCACCACTTTTCAGCTCATGTTGGTGGGTCTAAATGCAACACAGAGAGTGGTTGTTAAACAAGATGGGTATGTAACAGAATTCATGTTAACATCAAGTAATTCAGGTAAATCTTGAACTCAGAATTTGAAAACTATGAGAAATTGACCCAGTTTCACAAGTCATGTAATAAATAGAATTTGGTTGATTGTTTTTTAATAAATGTATTATTCGGGGATCCCAGACTGCCAGGGGTGAACTTCTGTTCCTCTGACTGCTACAACACACCACCCAAGCCTGCACACAAGTTCCCAGTAACGTGGACTTCACTAACTATATATTCCATGACCCAGTCTTCTTTCCAAATCTCAAGGAAAAACAATTACAGAACCACTCCAGCAATGGTTCCAGTAAGTAAGTGAATCAATATGCATCCCTATAATATAATGATTTATCCTACTGGAACCTCAGGAGACAAGTATCTGATTTTCAGTTGATCATGGACATACATTTTCATTGTTCCTACTTAAGGTCACTGTAATTACACAAGACCACAAAGGTTATCATCCTACTAAGATGTAGTTGGCAGCTGTAATTTGGAAATTTTATACAAAACCTGTAGCATTTCTACATGACTTATCTTAGATAGCTTTCTACACAATAGCACACTTGTTTATTCTACAGGCTTCTAGTACATATTAGAGAAAAAAATATCTCCCAGCAATTCCAACCATTTCCAAAAGAGCTCATCCTTTCCAGCTAATCACATAAGAACAACCTCTACTCCAGATAAAGTAATGGACTAGGGATATCTTAGTCTTGGGTTCCCTTCACAGCAACAATTACAGTTCAATGCAAGAACTATTTAAGAAAAAAGCACAAGTAATTTTTTTAAGCTCTGCTTATTTCCAAGTCCTTTATCACAGCACAGACAGGTTAAAAGCACTGAATGAGCAAAAAGCAGCTGAGTGAATGAAGGGGTTTTCTTAACACCATGCAGATAAAAGCAGCTAATTTCACAGGTCAAATGTTTTCTTTCATATTTTGTCTATTCTACACTACATAAACATACTGACCTGACCAAAAAGTTCTTCATCAACTATAAATCTGAGGTCCAGTTCTGTTGGATCATTTTCAAGAATCCACCTCAGAGAATTGTAATATTCACTGTCCTGAGAAAGAAGAGAAAATAGAGTAGCCACCTTTTAAGCTACAAGAGGTTTCACCACAGCCCACCGAATATTGCTACCCATGGTAATCCTCTACTGGGTACAGGGACTCTGCAACTGGACAAAGCCCTGAAGATGTTTGCAACCTGAAGACTCAGCAACCCACGATTCCAGAGTACTGAATAAAAACAAAATCAAAACACAAGAAAACCCACGCCCAAAAAAATCAGGACACATCTATAAATCCATTACTCAAAAACAGACAGGAACTATACTCTGTAATTTTAAAGGACAGCAAAACCAGCATAGATTAAAGAGATCAAATAAAAATCTCTTTGCCCATGAGTACTGTAGATAAGAGCCATTATCAGGCAACCAACCAAATAAAAAATTCTAAGGGTCATATTTTCATCTAAAAATGTTACACTGTATCGCTGAAATACTTTCAGTCTCTGAAAGTATAAAAATACAATTATTTTTAATAATCAAAGACAAACTAATTTAAAAAAAAACAAGTTAAGACCAGGATCCTAAAGATATTTATATGCAATTTTAAGAACCCTAGTGTCTGAAAATATTTTAAGAAAATATCATAGAATGTTTAGAGTCAAGTTTCCAATACAGCTCAACTGACTTAAACCTGAGTGTAGGTCTTTGATTTTCACTGGAAGTTTTAACTCCTATACAACTTATACACTTAGAAAAGATCTTGCCTAAAATTTCTCTGAATCATGCATTTGCAACCTTCCCAACGTCACTACAGATATATAGAGAGAAGAACTAATATGAACATGAAATCTTAACATAGATGATAAAGCAAATTACATACCACAGACTCCATATCATGTAGTGTTATTGGTTTTTGGAGCATCATCTTGTAAAAAGGACGAATAAAAAAGGCTTGAAAGAAGAAGAAAAAGTCAACGGTATGTAACTTGAGATTCAAAACAGGCACAATATTAATATAAATATCATATTACACAAAATAAATACTAACCATCCAAAAGTTTGCCATGGTAAACAGCCATTCCAGCCACACGACCTATAAACTTGAAATAAGAGAGATGATCTTCATTGCAAAGTCCAGAGTTTGGATTGATCTGCAGAGTATAGTTATCTCTGAAGGTGAGGGAGGGAATAGGGAAGAGAAAGAAAAACATGTTGTACTATTGGAACAGTCTCACATTTGAAGATCTGAAAGGTATCACTAGTTAAATCACTTATTGCTTTTCATGATGTTAATATCTAATATTTAACAATACTCAGTAGAAGACTATTAGCACATCAGAAACAACCACCATGTAAATTAGAGACATACCAAACAGAAGGGATTAACTGCTATTAATTTTAAAGTGCTCAGAATAACGTGCCCTGCGTTATTTAAGTGCTGCCTCCTCTGTTAAGCAGGAGATGCCTGCAAGCACATCCTTGTCCATGCAAGGATCATGTGGCTGATGTTGGACTGCTGTAAAAACATACAGGGACTGTCTCCACATTCTTCTGTCAAGCAACAAGGTGCAGATTAGTGTATTTGTTAACAACTAAACCCTCCTGTACAGCTGCAGGGGCAGAAAGGGGCAGTAATTCCCTTTTTAAAGAAAATACAAGAAATACAATTGATCGACCTTCCCTCGGAAAGTCTTCGTGTCTTCCAGACCTGCATTACTTACGTAGCTGAATATTCGAACAATCCATAATAAGGGTTAAACATTTCTTTAGAGAGAAGGAAGAACCATTCCCTGGCCACTCCTCCATAGTCTAAACCTTTTTCACCATCAAATTCAATCCAGAGTCTTGCTTTAAGGAAATCCGCTCTCTTTACAGCTATAATTCTTCTGTAAGAATCTTCAAGGATTGTTGTGCGATGAATTTTCATTTCAAATCTATTTGGAATATCACTCTAAAAAAAAAAAAAAGATAATATGAAAACAGAAGGAGAGAATAAACCCCAGTGTTTTAAAGCTTTGCAGAGTAGGAAATTCTGTAAAAGGCAAAGAAAAGCACAGGAATGTTTTTCTTAAACAATTCAGAAACATAACACAATATGATTGAGGAGAGTCTCTGTTTACCTACAATTCAACTAGCAAGGAGAGTTTCAGACACTAAGCTCTATTTCATAATAAGAAAATACAGGTAAAGTTCTTACCAGTAACAGCATATGGACAGTTGTTCTGCATGCAGCAAGGCATGGAGCCTTTTTTGACACTTAACATTCATCATATTTCAAACTTGATTAAAAAAAGATCAAGTTCATACATAAAATTATTTGGAACCATTTTACCTGGCTTATTTCACTTCCAGTTCAATATCCTAACTGTAAGGCCAGGCATGTAAGACAGAATCTATAGTTGCATTTAATTCTTAAATTACCATGATTCTATTGAGTGGCTGAGCAGTGTACCATTTCTCAGATTAGCATAATGACATTTGAACAAATGCCAAGCCTGTTTGAGTAGGAACACAAAAAATGAGGTGCATATATAATTGTGTGCAACTTACATGTCAGCTCAAAATGCACAGGCAGACTCGGTAGGTAAAAGGTGGATCTAAACGCAAACGCTGTTATTATATAAGTAAAATATCTCTCAAGGATACAAAATTTGATTGCACTTGTGCAGAGACTCATTGTTATCTGGGCGCCCAGATGCTATTTACAGTCTTTATGCTCTGTGTTATAAATATACCTGGCACTGCCACTTCAAACTACAATTGGCCAATGAGATCCATAAATTCAGATTTTAAGGCTGTAAGAAGTTATTACGGTCACCCAGCCTAAGCAAGATGACAGTACAGACTTCTACATGGACAATCTAAAATCTGTTCTGACAACTTTCACCTCCATATTTTGAGTTTGGAAAACTATTATACGCTTGATCAGCGATTCCCAAACTTTTCTGATTCACAACTTTTTTAACCTTTTGGAATTTCTACCTTTTCAATTAGACTGCTTGCAGTCTCATCACTGCCTCAAGTCACAAACCCTACTGTTAGATTAAATGCTACTTGTTACCAAAGTTGCTGCTTCACAAACCTAACCTTTCCTTTGTTCAGGGGCACAAGTTTCGTAACCTTCTGCCAGACTCCTACTGATTACTAACCTGTTTCTTCAGTTTCTTTCTGAAGAATTCATACTTCCGTTTATAGTCCCTGGAGTAAGGCACGGCCTTTGGGGAGAGAGAAAAAAGAAAAGGAAAAACAAAAAAGAAAAAGTTTGAGATACTCTAAGAATTTATGTAATGTAAACTAGTTTGTGAAACAGAGACAATGCATTTAAGTTCTGAGATAACAGGAATATATATTTACTGAGTGGCACGGGAGACTTTAGTTTATAAACATCTGGAATGAAAAGCACTTGTGTGTTCAGATCAGTCCCACAGAATTTCTCCTGCAGTTCACCAGGAGCTGATTTAACTGTGAGATCACTGAGTGGCCCCGATCAAAGTGACCCAAATGCCTTTGGTGACGTACAGAAGGCATAGTCTTTCCCTGCTGTATCATGAGAGACCTGGCTACAAACACCTCTATTTTCCATGGGCAGAGAAGGCTGTTTACATACAGGGGCTATTAATAAACACAGATATCAGCTGAACACTAAAACCAGCTTTGCAATTAGTCCTGGTGATTTTGCACTTCAGATAAAGTATCAAGGCTGGATAATTATTTTTCGGTTGGAAGTTAATTTCATTCCCCTCAAGTTTACTTCTTGAATTGAGCTAGTGTGGATAAAAAAAAATGTAATTTTTTTCACCCACTTTAAATCCGTCCCCCCTAGTCTGTAAGGAAACTTACTTACTACCATGGGAATTGCTTTTTTCTTTCTGGCATTTAAAGACCGTTTCCACAGAAGGCTTCCTAAACAGTCTTCAGAAAAAAATCAAAATGCTTTGTTCAAAGACCCTGGAAGTTTCACCTTCTAGACCAACAAACTGATAAATGACAAGGGTTTGGATTCTATTAATAGTATTCTTGAAAAATATGAAAATCTACATAAGGAATGCTTACTGGTCCAGTTATAGCCACATTCTGAAGTCGAGGATCCTCCCATTGTGTTCTCTTTGTATCTGCAAGATATTTATTAATTAGTTCCATTAATTTAGATAATGTTCAGGAATAAAATGATGAGTGGGGAGAATACTACATTGTACATACTGTGGTTTATGAAGAATATTCTTCCATCTGTGTGAGTTCTCTCTTCCCACCCTGGCTGTAAAGAAGGAGACACTTTTATTATAAATTTCTGATAGTACAGTTTGCACAGAACTCAACATGGTCTGCAGTTGTGGCCATTTCCTCCCCTCCATCTACTGGGATTCAAAATAGACTATTTTTTTGTAGGAAAAAAGCAGGCTGCATTTTCTCATGTGCAAATTCCAACAGTGCTAATTTAATTTTTTTTCATTTGCAAAACAAGTACAAAATGGTTTGCTTACTGGTAATGGGCCCAGGTCTACTGGATCTAGGGAAGTCTTTCTCCTTGGATGAGCAGAAATTTTCAGTCTTGGATCTTCCTTTGAGAAGAAAACAAGCAGCGTGTTAGAATCCTTTTGCTGGTTGTGTTCTGCTTTAGATTTTTCCTCTTTATTAATGACTGGGTAAAGAATACGCCTAGTACCAATTAGGTGATTATTGCACATTCTGTAGCCAGGAGAATCCTTGGGGATTCTCAGTACTCCAGCAATTTACAATCATCTAGTGACCTCTCACTTGATTTTATTTACATATATATAAATGAAACTCCCTCATTCAACTCCATTTTTTGTGTAATTGAGTCAAATTACTCTTTCTACAATACATCTGGTTTTTTTCTGGCACATCTTGTGCTTTTAGGGTTTGGTGGGGTTTTTTTGTTGTTCAATTGGTTGGTTGGGGTTTTCTGGGGGAGGTAGTGTGAAGGTGGTTGTTGTGTTAAATGAGTTCCTTCCATAAACCTGGACAAAAGAATACTCATTTTGAATGCATTTAACACATTTCTCTCTCTCCCTTTCACCTGACAGTAATACTGACCTACTCCCGAAATGCTTAAGCCCATCTAATAGCACTGCCAAGTGGTGTGCAGTGCCACTCTGTGGAACTGCAGCTCTGCAACTCCCTCATCCATCCTGCAGCTGCACCTGGTCTGCTTTCCTAAGGATCCACGTTGTTCCCTGGGATAAATTCACGATAATGGACTTCCTGCTGAAGCTAAGTTTACAAAACTGATTGCTGTTAACAGCACATATAAGCTATCTCAGTTTGACAATGTCATTTAGGAGGTATTTTACATCTGCCAAACAGATTTCTATTTTCCTCCTTCCAAGCTAAACTTTCAAGTGCCAATATAGATAATCTTCTACTCATTTTAAGTTACTTGGAATTTTTATTAATTATGCCCCTTAACAGACACAGCTATCTTGGTCCTAAAGATATATCCAGAAGTTTGCTGAAAGCAGCAAAGTTTGGATGCAAGAGAAACTGGGACTTGAGTCCATGAGAGCAGTTGTGCATTACCCATGTTGTAGTTTTGGTGTTGTGGTCAATAAAGAATGGTCTCCCATTGGGTGCATGTCGGACTTCCCAGCCTTTAGGGAGAAATCCTTGCTCCATTTCAGGCTGCTGCTGCTGCGAGGACTGTTGTGGTGAGTCGCTTGACATTGCTTGTGGCTGTCTTCCCACAGAAACACTCTGTGCAGCCAACACCTGACTTGTTTCTGTAGCAATCTGTGGTAAATGACCAAAGAAAATCATATCAAATCAAAGCCGTGTAAAGCAATATATTTTTTCTATTAACCTGTATTTTGGACTCAGGGAAGCAGTTTCATAAAGCAAGTGCCAGACAGTCCATATATTTGTTTAGTCTAATATCAGCAACATTGACTAAACATCACTGATTGTGTTATCAAGGTTAAAAGAAGCCTTTCAGCCTTTTCAGTCAGCTATCACTCCAGAAGGCTTCCTTGCTACACTCACAGTAGACAGATCTGCCATAAATATGACTGATCCCAACTCTCCTTGCAGTCTCTCAGATATTTTATGTAGCATCTGACTAGTTTATGCCGTTCGAATGTTCTGTTTCAAAGAGGTGTCTCCACTTCTATTATGCAAGATGTTTAAAAGGTCAAATTAACAAAAACATCAATAAATTAGATGACAGACAGTACCTGTACAACTGGCTTTATCCAGGTAGTGGTTCTAGAATTGTGATCTATATAATATGACCTTCCTTTGTCATCTTGTCGTTCTTCCCAGCCCGGGGGTAATCCAGATGAAGTAGGCAGTAACTAAATAATAACAGATGAAAAACAATTAAGAAAATTATGAAACTTACTGTGAAAAGGTTTTTTTCTGTCAAATTAAAACAACAAAACTATAATCCAGAAGGTTCATGACATTCACAAACTGGATGAAATAGGTAAGAAGTAATTAAGTCCTTACTCAATAGCATGAAGTAACATGTCAATGATTCATTTATAAACCTGGTTTAGGCATGACTGACCCAGCCTAGTACTTCTGGCTGGGAGCTCATAGCTTGCAGTGTCACCATGAAAACATAATGTAATGTGGTATCAAATTTAATTAAAAGTAAACAATTACAAGGCAAACAATCTGAAAAACAAAACTTGTATCTTCACAAGAGGACTGGTTCCTTCTGCAGGCTCTATCCATGCATCAAGCTAATGCTAAACGAGGTTGGAACATGAAAGCTTTATAACTGAACTAGACTCATAATTGCCATTTTGTCAGGACAGCTGCTGAACGTGAAAGGCCAAATCTCATTTGAAATGTCAACACATAATACCCCTAAAAGCCTGTGTTTTTTGGAAGATGACATACCACTGGATGTGCAGGCTGCTCCTCAAGTCTGTATGTTTGCAGACTACCTCTTCTGCTGGAATGGTTCTTGAAGTAGTGAAGAGGAATGACATATTAGCTGTTATGGCAGCTTTAAGGATGGCAGCAAACAGTCAACAGTGGTTATCACACTTCAAACTCTTACAGTTTTCATCTTGAACAAAGTGTTGTATTTGTTTTGAAACACTGATTTAATATAATATTTTTGAAACTCCAGTTTTAACACTGCTAGAAACACTTAAGTTCACAGCATCTATTATAATCTTAAAACAGAATAATAGAGTTTTGTGAAAGTTCAGAAAAATGTAGAAATAGATGTTTTTGCATGTAAAACCTAAGAGTTAATTACAACTAGTTCCATTACAGTTGAATTTCCAGTACAGAACTCACATTGTTATCTTGTCAGTAAAGTAAAGCCTGCGATACATCACAACCAACACAACTTCCCAGAGAGTAGATGAAGTGAATGATGACAAGATGTGAGAGTCCAAGACAGCCCATTTGAGAAGAGTAATCCCTGGACTTTGCATAAGCATCCACCTGTCTGCCTAGAGCCATATTGAGACCTCATTTGCTACAATTAAGCAACTGTATTTCAACTTGCTCCAGAGAATTTCCCTGATTATTTGAAGGATATTTCCCTATCTACATTCCCTTTTAGGACACTTCAAAGAAAAATCACAACAAAGTTTAAAAAAAATTTTTTAATGGGCAATGGAGGTGAAGGGAGGCAAGACTAATTCTGGCTGACTCTAGCAAATAATTTGAGTATCAGCCTCTATCCTTGCTGAGGTTACCCAAGCAAGCTGAAAGAACAGTTTTCTTGCTACCCACTGGATGCTGAATAGCAGAGATCAACTAGTGTCTTGTTACCCTCACTTGGCTACTTCCAGCAACACTAGTAATGCATCTGTACAAACTCAGATGGACAATGTCAATTCCAAATTTACTCTTGGAATGACATTCTTAACACCACAAAAGCTAATGATTATTTCAATATCCAAGACTAGATGGTCTGGGTCACCTTTATAGGCTTTCCTCAATGGATTTCTCATGTCACATATCAGGATACAAGGCTGTTTGGGGAGCTCGGGTTCCACAGGACAGCTGAGCTTATTTCATTGCTTGCTCCTACCAAAAAGACAAGTTTCACCCCTGCTATGTACTCCTGCTGCTTTCCTTTGCCACCAGAGCATTTGTCAGACAACCCAGCATGCTGTTTCAGCCTGCTAAAACTGCAAAAAACCAGAGCTGGGGAAAAGAGAGAATAGTTTTCTGCTGGGTTAGCAAGCTGGACAGACTCACCCAGAGGTCAAACGGGTTTCACGATTGGCACAAGGGCTGTGGAAAGCTCCCTTTTTCACTGCTGTGGAATCAGCAGGTTTGTTCAGCCCAATCATAAAACCTTAGACCATTTTTCACTGTGAATACTGGGATATCTTAAGACTTGTAGTGGGAAAAGTAAGCCACATAGCACAAATCCTTTAGAAATAAGCTCTCAGGATGTAGACAGCTTTCTTCATCCATAGTTTTCAGCAGCACTATGACACTAGACTAAGAGGGAGATTAATAGACTGAAAAGTAGTCCACACAAGCCTGTTTTAACCTCAGGCAGAGCTTCATAGAAGCAAAGTAGGGCAGAAAAAAATGTTTCTTTATATGTGTTTCTGTAGTAAAAAGCTATTCTTAAAATCTCTGCATTTGAGATAAAATTTAAAAATTGCTAAATGAAGTATTGATGGATGTAACTCTACCAGTAGTAACATTTCGTGCAAAATACTGTAGATATTTCTACGTTATAACGACAAGAAAAATAACTTACAGTGTAGGCTGCTGACTGGCCAGTAGCTGAACTTCCAGAGGTAGTAAGTCTGGCACTCAATTCTTCTGCAAGGTGAGTCTGTATATCACAATTACTCTGCGAGAGAGGTATTTGAAGGTTCTGGCTGCTATACATTGTTGCCTCATCTTCAGTTATAATTTCCCAGCTCTTTAAAAACAAAACAAAGAAAAAGGGTAGTTCCAATTAGTTAAGACAAGCTTTTTGAGCAGACTAGATTAAAAAGCCTTTCAGAAACATCTGGAGATTTCTTCTTTACCTCGGGGGAGTCCCTGTTGTCCACGTTTTCTGTGTCCTCTGATATCTGTCGCCGGTGAGTGAACACGTGCTGGGCCTCCAGCTGCACACTGCCAATATCTGCCACAGCCACGTTGTCCCTGGTGGGGTGGCAGGGCAGAAGTCAAGCCACAGCAGCCACATTTTATCTTTCAACAGTAAGCCAGGCTAACAGCAAAAACATACACCACATCTCTAGCAGAAGAAAAACGAACAGTCTGGACTATAAAACTTCATGTAAACTGTTTAAAATGAACAAGCATTCGTGTCTATGTGAAGTGTAAGTTAAACTAAGGAACCAGGTAGCATTTCAGAGGGAAAAAAGAAAAACAACACCCTGAGAAAAATAAGAGAAATAATTTGATGAAGTCCCTGACAGGAAGGAAGCACAAGGTTTAAAACTGAAAAATCATTTCCTTTCCATTACTATAGTTATTATCTCTTTAATTGCAACCAGTTTCTACTTGAACACATTCTCCCAGAGAAAAGGAAGTGCAGTTAAAGTGACCTCTAGCCAGTGATCATTGCACATGGGCTCTAAGGCTAAGCCAGGGAGAGACCTCTGCTAATTCTCCTTGCTCTCAAGAGAACTAGAATGAACCACACTTGAATTTTCAGGCCAAAAGACATACTGGGCCGTTGGTCTCTTCCACTGTGTTCTTCTGAATTCATGATTGACGTAGTAGGTCCTGCCGAGGATGTCTTGCCTTTCTTCCCAGCCCGAAGGCAGTGGAGGAGATTCCTGCTGCTGCTGCTGGGGCTGGCTGGCAGCATCTGGTTGGTCCAATATAATCCACCCAGGCTAAGAAATAGAACATAATTATTTTTAATATTACCACAGCTGAAAAAAGCACCTCGATTTATTAAGCCACTCCCCCTTGCCCCTTTAAGGTGTAGTTCCATTACATCTTAAGGCAGTAAGTTTGGCTTAGTGTGTTCATTTCTCAGGGCAAATTATGCATGCAGAAATCTTATTTTTAACTCAAGTTCCTTAAACATATTAGTATCAGAAGTTGTTTATTCAGCAAAAATAATCAGCATTGATAAAATACATTTAAAAAAGTAAACAAATGTCCTTTCCTACACATGCTGCCAATGTACTAGGCAATGAGCATCCGCTTTTGTAACTAAGTCTAATTACAGCAAAGGTGGTAATGCTGAACACAGTGAAGTCTTTAAAGAAATCCATTAATCTACATTTGATGTGCTTACAAAAGATTACATATATAAAGTAGTTTAGATCAAAATATCCCTATGAATTTGAGAGAGTTGAAATTCTAAAACCAGAAAGATGTTGTGTCTATCTGGGGTCAACATTAAATCTACAACAGAAACTTAGACTTACAATTTTATGTAAGACACAAGCAATTGCTTTTAAGTGGTTTGTTTCTAAAACATTATTCATAGCTTAATAACTACTAACATTTGTTTTTCAGCAATAAACACATTTTTCTCACCTCTAATTCTTCAGCCTGTTCTGTGGTTTCTTCTTCAGACCCATTGTTTTTAGGTAAGTAAGTCATTTTTAATCGAAGGTGGCCTTTAACTCTTGATTTATGGCTGCAGAAGAGAAAATAAAATGATCTTATTGTGCACTTGTAAAATTGTTCCTTGGAAATTAAAGTTCTGAAAATGCTAAACTAGAGGATTATTCTTAAGTTTCACAACACAAACTTGCCTTTTTATAATTAATTAATTGAGTTCTATAATGGTGTTGAGTTTTTAGATTTCTGGATACAGCTTGATATTATGTGCCACAACTGGAAAACTTTCTTTCCAATTTACTCTTCTGAAAACTTCCCAAGTATCCAAGGCATAACGATAAAGATCAAGAACATAAAGACAACTTAATTCATATATTCATACGAATTCAACTGTGTGCAGAAATCCATCAAGCATTACGTGAACCTCCAGGACTACTTTTCCTAACACTTTAGGTTACAGTAAGCTTGCACACTCCAGCATCTGCCTCTCTGTATTTAGCATAATGCAGTCTTAAAAGCCTGAAAAAAGGATTTTCCCATGTTGATTTTATTTAATATTTTCAATTGGTAAAGAAATCTGCCCAATTTTCTCATCCGTTTGACTGTTGGTATAAAATAATAATAATTAAAAAAAAAAAAAGTCCTGAAAATATCACTAGTGAGTCAGCTGGATACCTGCTCATCATCTTATTAAAATGGGGGGGAAAAAAATCCCTAAAACCAGAGCACAAAGGGCTAATGTTTATTTAGGTCTCAGAAAAGCCCACATCCCTTAGAATGAAGAAGTCACCAACTCTCTTACTTTCCAATGCAAACAGTAAAAGTCTCGCCTTTCAGGTATTGGGAAGGCAGTAACCTTATTATTCTTATTCCCATGTAAGTAAACGCAGACATGAGCAGAACTGAAGAACATGCATTAACAAGATTTCAAGGCAGAAAAGTGCCTCAGCCTGTGGCAGTACCTCTAACTATAATGCACTGCCACATGCATGTGGTAGCCACTACAAGAAGAGGTTAGGTCCTTGACTTAAAAACAATTGAAGTTCACTCATATAAATATTCTTCATTTATTAGTAGGATAGGAAATATTAAATTCAAAAAAATAGGAGATCAAACTAAGCCTTCAACATTTGCTAATTCCTTTAAAGCCACCAATGTACTAAAATTCAAGAAGTGTAAAATACTTTAAAAACACTTATGCTACCAGCATGGCTGAGGAAGATCTACAGATCTGACATGTTCTGATATTATTTCTAAATTGGAACCACTATCTGAAAAATATCATCTATTTGATTTCTAAATACTAATTTATTGCTAAAAACTGCTCAGATTTAGGTTAAGAAGCTGCATTCTAAAAACAAACATGAAATGCATAACACTAACATCTGTGTCCAAATGATACCTATAATTTAAAAATTCCTCGCCTTTTTTAGCATAGACCTTTCTAAATGTTTAGCAGCTTTTCAGTTTAATTTTTGATATATTTATAATAAAGGTCACATGAAACAGGCAAACAGAAGAGACAGGAAGGCAGGAAACAATTTTAAGTTGAAAAGGTATAAATGAGTTAATGCATAACATTGGTCTTGGTTTTCACTGTTCAGGGAAACAGTAAATTGGTCAGATGAAATTACAATGGAAATTCTATCATGCCTTGAAGAAAAATGATTTATTCTTATCAAATAACCTTTAAGTATTTAAACAAATTCTGACTTTTTAGTAGAACAACAATATCTTACAAATGGATGCTCAAATTTCTTTAATGAAAACAGAAAAGTTTAGACAACATTTACATATTCACAACTAATTACACAACAGCAGTGTTTAGATATGAAAGTCAGAATTTCCACATGGTACTTACTAACCTTCTTGGATGAAGAACAAAATCCTTAAATGTATATGGTCTCTCCATACTTGGATTTTCTGTCTGGAATATGACAAGATTTTTCAAGACAAATCTTTATCAAGCACTTGAAATAAAAGAAAACTATTAGAAATTTACAATTAAATTTTAGAATTTTATAAGGCCTTTAAAGAAATTAAAATACAGGTCTAGGTATAGTAACAGCAATACCAGCTGTTATAGTAATAGCAATAGTTTTAGTAACACTAATGCTCTGGTTCAAGAAAAGAATTGCCTTTCAGTGTGTACATACACAACAGAACATAACAACAACTGCTCTTGGAAAGGTTTTGCCACAATTACCATCATGTCTTTAAAACAGTTGTTGATAAACCTGTTAGTATCTGCTAATGTTTTGAGACCTCGGAAGAAAATTAAAAAGCTTATTTGTTTCAATGCTCTTGGTGATATTTCTTCAAAACTAATCATGTGCTTTGCAAAAGGAATACAAAAAACCAGAAAAAATTTTCAAAGCAACAGTAGCTCAATTCGCCACTTTCCCTCTTTTGTGTCTGGTTATGTGAATAAGGGACTTTAAAAGTAAATTTACAGACTTAAAAGGAAAATATTAAGAAATTACAATAATTACAATCTCTTCTTATCTTTGACTGTTTATCTACGAGAAAGTTAAAAGAACTCCTAACTCTTGTAGCAGGAGAAACCAATATCTAAATATTTTTTTGTAAATATCAGTATTGAATAATCCCTGACAAATCCACAAAATAAGCAGAAGAACCCACAGTGCAGGAGAATTTAATCACTTATATTATGGGTACAGTTACCTTCCTTAGATGACTAATACAGAGCACACTAAGTATTTTTTTCCCTTTCATAGTCTTAAAACACAAGTAAACAAAAAATACAAACCGGCAACTGATAAAGAGGAATATCCACTTGTCCAAGGAAATCATCTCGAGTCTACAGAACACAAAAACAAACAGAAACCACAGAGAGTTGAAAACTGCAAAGTGTTTTAAAAACAGCCTTCCCTTGCCCTGATAGCACCGCAAGGCTCCCAAAGACCCTGATGGCACCTTTAAATTACAGGCAATAAAACTTGTTCTGTACAGAGCAGGTTCTGACTGACCCAACACTCGGAGCCTTTGGCAGTTCTGCCTTCCTCAACATGAACTTTGAGGGAGCTGGAGATTTGGAGTGTTCAATAAATCATATAGACTAATGTTAAAAACCCAGGAGAATTGTTCAGCATCTCCAGTACAAAGATTGTCCAAAAGGACCCTCCACCTGACAGTGTCAGTAAGCCCAGGCAGCTTTTTAGAATAGGCATGTATAAACACTTTTTTTCCCAAATAATACATCTACTGTCAAAGATAACCTGGAGCAAAAATAAGTTTAATCTGTGGTAAGTGCTTTGGAAGTTCCACTGATTCTGGTGCTCCCAAGCCTGGCAGGAGGAGCTTCAAGTTTGGCATCAAAATCTGTTATAACTATGAAAAACTACCTTTTGTCTACACACACCGCAGAGTTTAGTTTTAACAAGTACTATCTGAAAGAGCCTGCCTTGTCTTGGATGTCTGGACTGCCTGGCTACGACCAGACCATGAATGCAGCAGCTTCACAACTTGATTCCCTCCAGCCTGCGCTGCTTGCCCGGGGCAGGGACTACCAATACACCCTTGTCACTGCACAGTTGACTTTGGGCATCACTGATTTTTGCTTGCCAAAGCAATTAAAACTTTTGTAACCTATGTAGGTAATGTCAGTATTCACCAATAATCACCGCCAACAAAGCACTTGACTTGACTTCTCGCAGGATTCCTGGAGTGTGTGCTGAGTTGTTTCAAATCCACTGGTGATTTGAAAACCTTTGCGAACCTCCACGGAAGCAGGAAAATGTATTATACGGGTCATTTAACACAAGGACATATCTGTGCCTGTGGGCTAAAGTCAGGATGGCACAGAGTCTTCTGAAGGTGTGTATAAACCCACGGCACTTTAAAAAAGCTCCCACTGCAACAGGACTGCGCCTTTTCGCACAGACTACATAAGGAGCTGGGAAAGCCTTCAAGCCTGTGCAGGCTCTGGAATTTTAGGCTTCCTGATTTTTCCAGCTAACAAAAGATTAGGTGCCTATTCTTTTCCAAATCTGTTGGTGTACCACAATCTTTTCCTCAAACTCATGACCCCAGGATTTTGAGGGTGTTCATCCATAAAACTTTTGCACCACAAGGCTCTGCATCTCACTCCCATCGATTCCCTTCACCGCAGGGCAAGCCATGTGTTTCACCTTTCTTCTAGCACAACTGTATTTTACTTTTCAAGGCCAGTATTTTACTGTATTAAAACTCCAGTCAAATTCTATCAATTTTTTGGTCCCATTGTCCATTCAAATAGCTCTGACATTAAAGGCTATAGGTATTTCTTGAAGCAGTTCTTTCTCCCTTAATAATTCTGGTACTTTTTTTCCTTGGGACAGTTGCCCTAAGTTTGTCCGTTTCATCTTTAAATCTCACACCTATATGGAGAATCTGTGCTTGATGTTTGCTTCTAATTTTTACAGCTCCAAAAAGCACAGCTAGACTGCAGAGCCTGTCATACGTGATAACATGCTAGACATTTAGAGATACATAACTTCAAATTCAATTTGCAGCATGTAAGTCTTAAGTTCAGATTTGAAGAGGAGGAAAGTAAAAATAAATACAAAACACCCAACTTTTTACTTCACAAACTCCTTTGAGCTAGAGAGCTATAACAGGTTTTCATACCTGAAGAGTCTGAGGCTTCCCTGCAGTGCTGAAGGGAAGCTTTCTGGACTATTACAGACCACGGGTTTCTGGAAAAAAATAGCTATCATTTTTGCCTATGAGGTTCTTTTTAAAATGGCACAGCACATACCTTAGACATGTTAAAAGGCTTAGTATTTGTGAAGTTCTTGGCAATCCTCAAGCGGAACATGCCTTCCAAATAAATTATTGGAATGTGGGACAAAAGTTTGCTCTATTTTAGAAAACCTCAGAACACAGCGTTTGTTACCAGCATAATCTGAGTACAGGTTCCTGTTATTCATTTTATTATTCTGCCGCCTTTCCTGCAATTTTTAGCAGAGCCAGCCTCGATAACCAACCCTTTCACAGCACTTTCTCCTCCTGCTAGAGAGTAAAATCCTCCAGTGGAGATCTCCGCTGAGCTCCAAACAACCAGCAGATAAATCAGCCTGATCTCCAGCAATGTGTCCCACTATGACAAGCTGACTGACTGCCTGCCTGCCTTCAAAGAAGTGCCAGAGAAGCTCCAAACCAGACATGGCACACACGAACAACCAAATGCCGACAGAGCTGAAACTGTTTGCATCTGTCTCATGAGAGCAGGCAAGACAGACAAGTGGGTCAGTTGTTCTTGTCAGCTTCTAATCTCTCCCCAGCCAGAGCACTCAAACTTTTGCTTGCCAAACCGTAAGTGTATAAACCTCAATTAATGATAGTCCACTAACAGAGAGGCCTTGTGTTTCACTGATTCACTGGTTTAGTCTATAGAAAGTTATTAAAAACATGTGAGGACAGACAGCTGCTGTACACAATGCACTTAAAGAACTCTAGTGAAATGCCAAAGAAAAGCACTGAAAGAAAACAATCCAGTCCAAAATTCATTTTCATCTCTTTTATAAATACACACTTATTAAGCTTTAACAGTTAAGATTTTGGACCTTTTCTCTGCAATTCCTATCAGAAATTGGATAGAAGTAGATTTAGACAGACATGCTTATCTGAGCCACACACTTAAGAGCAGTACTGCAAACACTATCCATAATTTACCAGGTCAGCTGAATTTAATGCCTTTCTTAATTGCTGGATTCACCACACAGCCTCTTGAAACAGTTCCTGTGTAAGACCAGGGCATTGAAATAACAGGTATTTTCTCTACCAGCTTTTGTGACAAATGGTTGGTGGTATTAGTGCATGAATCAGAATCCAAGTATATTCCCAGTCTTTTTCTGACTAAACAGGCAGCTGGTTGTGCACAAGTTGGTCTTTGCACAGAAATCTACAGCTGTATGGCAAAATGTGAAAGCATACAGCTTTCATTGGAGGGAATATAAGCATCAATTCAAATTGAAAAAACAAACAGTCATCTGGACTATCGCTGCTTAAGAAAACAAGAGCTCAATAGATCCCTTATAAAACCAACATTCTTCTTGCTTAAACACCCAAACATCAACATCAGTTACAAGCTTGATGGGAATGAAAAAGAACTTTCCCGAGCCACACTAGTAACTTCAAGTATTTTTCTTTTCATGCTGCACTGAGTATATTATTTGGTTCTCCTGAACTCTAAATTGAGAAAAGGTAGCTTTTTTCCCCCTCAGAAAACACTGCCAGCATATGCTATTCATCATGGCAAAGTAACAGCTTCAAAAAGTAAAATTCAATTATCACGTTAGGATTGTATCAAATGCATGGATTCCAAAAGTAGTGTTTTCTCTGTCTTGCAAAGCAATAAATACTTGGTTGCATGGAATTCCTTACAGTCCCAATCTCTGATGTTTTTAAGGTGGAGAGGTGGATGGCAAGGAGATTTGTTTTTAATGATATGTGGGCATTTCTTCTGAGTTGGCATCTATGATACTGAGATATAAGACCCCTCAGAATTTTCAAATAGAGAAAATACATCATGTGAGATCAAGGGTTATTACACAATGTGTTTCTGCAGGCCCTTCAGCCCTGTTGGCTGTTGCAACAGCAAGGTGTCAGCACAACAAGCCTCAGCAGTTTTACCAGCTGCTTAACAGACAGCATTTAGAAATGACACCACAGTTATTTTCACTAATTCTCCCTCACTTCCCAAGTTATTTTCAGAGAACTGCTTATCTACAGACCAGAGAAAAAGCATCATCTGTTTCTCCATTTACAGCTTACACATTTCGTAAAAAACCTAGAATCTTACAGCTTAAAAGTTCATATTTAGTCTACAGTAATTTAATAACAACGTTCATACATTAGTCCACTCAATGAGTGCTACTTGGAGAACCTGGGATTAAAAGTCCATTAATGAAGCACATTAATACAGGGTTTTTTCATACAAGAATTCATTTTCACATAGGCCACAGGATGGCAAGAGGTTGTCTAATACGACCAAAGCATACTTCAGCACAGCATAAACAAAGAACATGTCAAAAGTTATTAATGCATTGGTTTTGCTTATCAGAAATTTGAGTTCCTTTGGATTTACGTACCAATGTGCCAAATAAACTACCATATAAAAAGCATAAATATTCATTTTATGAAAAGTCAGGAGCTAATCCAGACTTGTCTCCTGTGTGAAACCTGCGAATACTTACCACAAAAAATTCAGAAAACAGTACCAAAAATTTAATTAGGTACTATTTCAACAAGCCATTCCTGGCATCAAGTCAGTTATCTTCACAGTAGTTGCACCTATTTGTGAAAGCTTTTGTGCCAAATCTTAAGACTTGAAATAAGGTCTGAGAAATAAACTCTTGTAGAAACAATTTCAGGTGCACTTTTACCTTCACCATTTAACACTATAAAGCTTAAAATGCCCCCAAAAACGTAAAGCCCTATCAAAAGTTAATGCGTAATTTGCTCCCTGAAAAAAACAACACATAAACCAGATACTGCAGATGTTTACCACAGTGGCTAATTAATACACTCGATGAAGAACTCGGTACAGTCAGTCAACCTTTTGCTCTCCAGAGCAAGAGGGAACAAACAGAATTAAAGAACCCAACAAACAAAAGCAGGCAGACAATGGGAGCATCTCTGCACCACGGTCTCACTCCAGGGCAGTTCATCCCATCCAGTACAGTGTCACACAAAGGCACAAAGGCAGGTTGAGCCTGGAAGCTGCTTTGCAGCCCTAAATCTATCAGTTGGCCAAGGCTGTACAAGCACCTGACTGCTTCTAAAGAAAAGGCACCTACGGCAGGGCTGGATGGAGGCTGGACGGCCTCACCCTGCTCCAAAGTTACTGCATCCGTTTCCAAAAGCATTCTTAGGTTAATTCAAATTCAGCACCAGCACTAACCCAGGACTTCCCTGTGCTCTTGCACCAGCACACAGCCCATGGCCACTGCCAGCCACGCTGCAGTTTTCCATGCTCCTCCACACTCCACGTTAGTCCTCAGCCACCACTGATTGGAACAGGAGCCCCAGGTCCTACCTCCTGACCTCTCCCAGCTCTAAGCCTAAACCTCCTGCTGCCAGCCCTAAACGTAGACACATGACCTGGCAAGAGCAGAAGTTTGTGGTTTGGTTTGTCTTAAGCTCTGCTCAAGTTATAAATCCTACCTGTCCAAAAACCAGTCTGCAGAAACTGACCTTGGAAGCCTCCAATTCTAATGGCACAAGGCAACTACAACACAAATAATCCAACCACAACTACGTTTCCAACAAAACCATATTACAATTTATTTCAGACAAGTTCAATGACATTACTAAAGTTACATTTCACTTCCCACACTAGACATGGCTTTACTGGCCTATAATCTGCCAAATGTTAACCACCTTAGATTTGTCATTTTTAAGGTAAATATTTGTCCCAGATTTGTCATTTTTAAGGTAAGTATTTGTCTTAAATTGAGCTTACTAGAAACAATGATTAGTACAACAACTGGCTAAAGTAGAAACTATATTTAAAAAAAAGTAACATTCGTAATAAGTTCTGGAAACCCTTTTCCTTCAAAAAGCCCTTGCGCTTTCATGTTACTGAACAAGGCCTTCTCCTTTGTGCTCACGAAATCACGGATTGCCAGAGAAATCATCTAGGTCTAAAAGAATCCAGTTCTATGTTTCTTCCCACATTCCTCTTACTGAGTAGCTCGAGCATCCCATTTGCATTTTAACACGCCCTAACTTCAATGACTCCAAGTTTGTATGTAATTTCAGCCAGGAACTTGCTGATGTCCTTCTTAAACTCTGTTTGCTTATGTTACAGTTGATACAGCTGAAAGCAGCCCAAGGTCTCAAACAATAATTCCCTCTATCTTTCGATTTATTGTAAACTATCGTGACAGGAAAAAAAAGAGCGATGCATTCTCTTGAAACAGAGATGATTGTAGATCCATAAACACTGAAATGAGCTACAAACATTTTGCTGGCTGCATTCCCAAATCAGCACGTTCTGTTTGTCACAGAGAGTGAGGAAAAATATTCACTTGAAACAGAGACACTTGACAAAAATGCAGGGCAGTCACCTCCAAAGTCAGTCATAAGCAAACGACTCGCCTGAAGAGGCCGGTGGGTTTTGCTTACTTGCCCAATCTGTGGAAACCATCCACTTCTGGAAGATGAGAAAACATGTGTCAGAACACAGCAGAACACCCTCAGCCCAGGGTGAGGGGACAGCATTTCTACCACTTGATCCTATGTGGCACCAAAGAGCCTGGGAGTCAGATTAACACTCTGCCTACCCTTGTATCCTTTCCCTGTAATGGCCAGGAGCAGATGCTTAAGGAATAATAAAAACAGCAGTTAAGAATAGTACTTCCTTTGATATAACCCCCAGTCTCTGATGAATGACCACGGGCCTTTTGATCCTGATGTTAAAATACATATTGAGAATGCAATACTCTTTCATGGACCTTTCTTCAATTTATCAAACCTCTTCTTAAAATCCATTTCTACTTTTGGTATGCACATCTTGAGGCAGTGAGCTCAGCAACACACATGAGAACACACTTGTTTTGTAAGAGTGGAATCTCTGTTCAAATTCACCTCCCCTGAACTACAGTTTTATAAACTCCCTTTAAACCACCTTTTTTTTTTTCAAGGCCAAAAAGCCTCTGGTTTCTCTTCACATAAAAATTTATCCCAATCTTGTGACCCTTCTTGGTATTTTTTGGGTTCTGTTACATGTGCTTCCTGAAAAAGGGTGACCAGAAGTATGCATGCCATGCACATGTGGAGCTGTACAATTCCATAATGATGGTTTTAAATTGGTTAGTTTATTTCTTCCCTAATAAATCCTAACCTTTTATTTGCCTTTCGACTGTCAACAAGATCTGAGCTGGTATTTTCAGCAAGTCTCTTTCCATGACACAAACTATTTCCTGACCAGCACAGGAGACCATCACCACACTCTGTGTTGGCATTTTTCAACTGTGATTTTCAAAATTTCTACTGTCTAGTCATCACTATCATGAGATTTTGTGCAACTTCAGAGGTGACAATTTAATCCTCACTTCCATTTCTTATACTTTAGTTGCCATCAACAAGGAAGCTTTTCTCTACACTTACGTCTTAAACGCATTTTCAGAACTCCTGCTAAGGGTTCTTGTAGAAGAATTTGAAAAGTTAAGTGTCCTGCATTAACCAGCTCACACATCTTCACATGTCTCTGCTAAGTTTGATTTGCAAGACAAAACTCCCTTTTACAAAAGTAGTACTCAGTCTCCTCCTTGTAGTCACAAAATACATCATTTATCTACTAGATCTATTCCATGTACTCTTTCTTCTGTACCAGCCTGTTGCTGTAGTCTGTAGTTCCCCTTTTTGATCATTTTAAAATACTGGCGCAATACTTACCATTTTCCTTCAGTAAGAGAACCTAACAGATTAAAAGACTATTTGCTGTAGTTAATATTTCAAAAATTTTATAGCTGAGCTTCTTAATTCTTGGGGGAATACCTGCAGGTGCAATTAGTTTTGTTAAGGGCTTCTGTTTTAGGCTAAAATGCTTACAAAGACTATGATTTCTACATCACTGTAACACTTTCCAAGAAATGTTTGTGTTAAACAAAAGTGTTGATCTAATTTCTCATAGAATGCAAAAAGATGTNAAAAAAAAAAAAAGCAACAACCATGTTCTCAAACCTGAAAACCTGCAAGTCCTTTGGCTAGTCAGGAGTAAAGGAAGACTGTCTCTAGCCTGCCTTGTGAACAAGTTTTACTTTAACACATCCTTATATGTATACTAAGCCTTAAGAGACAGAATAACTATAGCCTGTGGCTCCATTAAAGAAGCCACAGCATCAATGCTTCCCACTCTCTCATGGCAGATTAAAAGGACATGAATCAGCCTGAAGGCTGGATAATTACATATTGACATAAGCTGTTTCAGGAGGTTTGCTCTGCGTGGTTTTGCAGTTCTAGTTTCCCCATTTGCTGGCATGAGAAACATACCCAAGCTCAGTTCGGCTGCACTGAGACTATAAATGGAATGAGGCTAATCATAATTTGTACAGAGCACAATCAAACAAAACTTCTCCTCATCATGTACATGCAGTGTTTTCTGGGGACTACAAAGTGCCAGAGCTTTGATATACTGGCTTATTCAAGTATGTGTTGCAGTCCATACACTGTTCCTTAGACCATGATCATACTCTGAAAGTTACATATGGTTCACTGTTGCCAAATATAACTTGCTAAAACTGACAATGAAAAATTCTAGGGATGGAACTATTACCAAATAGTATTATTTGATTGTTTCCTTTGCTAATCTATCCACACAGCAACCATTCACAGTGAGGCCGTAAGATTTATCACATGCCTTGTGTGCCATCTTTTTCCCCCCCGAATAAGATTGCTAATCAAAGTTAAAGCATGAAAAAGGTAGAGAAGGTGTAATAAAAACTCTATTTAAGCAAGAAGAAAAAGGGAAGAAATTAGTACAAACTAATAAAGTACTACAGGTCATTGTTACATAAAGGATGAAAGTAGGAAATCCCCTACAACTGATTATAAATTGCTAATTATTGTGATTAACACTCTTCCCTTTAATGCTTTGATGTATACTTCAACTTCTAAAATCTGAGACACAACACATATGTGATTTAAGTCTAACGTAGCTGTCACCACAATTCCTCAGAACGACACCACCTCCTCCCCAACCCCAACTCTCCCTGACTGAAGTGACAGACCATGACACAGCAATGTGCCAGAGACACAGTCCTGTAACACGACCCTCCAAGAGACGCAATACTGAACAATGTGAAGGTTATTAATGGGGAGGTTATCAGAGCACGACAGCAGAAAGCGATGCCTTTTTTCCTTTGCCTCGTATTGACTCCATAATCTTTTGCTTTACCTGCCCCTTTTGCACCTCCCTTCCTTGCACAGGTACTGCTGCAGCCCCTCGGCTCAACATGCAAAGATGCAGATAAGCCACAGCTGTCCTTCCCTTCTCTTGCCACTTCTCCCTGCTCAGCTCACTGTGTTCTGTGCAGGAGTTTTGCTATGACACAAGCTCTACACTTAAAAGAGGGTGCAAGAGGGAAAACAGCCTCAAACTGTTCAGTGCTAACCTGTGGTGCAGCATTTATCCAGGGAATCATGATATTCCAGACACAGGTTCTGGTCCCCTCAGCATGGTCAGATCAGCTGGGAAGTGAGTCAGTCAAGGGAGAAATCCTCACACACAGCTCCCTCAAATTACTGCTTTAGTAAATTTAAATTTAGTACAGCAAGATTCAAATATCACCTGCTTTTACAAATACAAAAGGCAAAGTTCCAGAATCCAATGGAAAAAAAGCTCAAAAGTCCCAGCTAAAGGTTTCCTTTACATGAATCTGACAGCAGAAAAACATTTTGGTTGTTTTATACCACCTCTGAAGGTTTTTCTGCCTCAAAACATGTATTTCAGTAACTAGAGACAAAATTTGAGGAACATTACTTGTACACAAAAGGACAAGAACACAACTGATTCCCTTTCTTGTAAAAGAAATCATTATAAAGGTATAGAGCTGTTGAAACAGATTTGCAAGAACATCTACAATATTCACAGTATCCAATCAGGAGCAATACTGACGAGGAAGGGATAGCTGATGTCAACATGGATGTCAGCATGAGATTGTCCTTGTGGAAGGGGTTAACACAGCTTTTTTTTAAAAGTTTGTTTAAGGTCAACAAGAACTGGAACTATAGTCATTGTTTCAGCCTTTCTCTGCACCTCGCAGAGTTTACATATGTGCAACGACAAGTAACCTGTTCTCTGACTCACTCCTACCCTCCCAGTTCACACTTGTGATGTCAAAGTGCTTTAGTCGCAGATTAATTTCTACCCTAAGCAAGAGACAGATGCACAGGGAAAAAAAAAATCAACAAAAATCATTAAAAACAGAAATACAAAGCCAAGGACAACTTTCAATGCTGCAACATGGACTACCTCTTCCTCGTGCTTCACGTAAATGAAATTCCACTATCTGCTGCAGAACCTCTTCAGTAAGGCTCCAGTAAAGACCAGCAGTGGCACATGGGCCATCACCATTCCCCATTTTTCAGCTCAATTAAAAATAATCCAAAGCCAGTTGTCATAGAAATGGTGTTATGTTTGTTCGGTTTTTTTGTTTGGATTTTTTTTTTTTTTTTTTAAAGTCAGCCTTTAACAAGCTGTTGATTATGGAAAGCAGGAAATGTGATCCGAGGTGGCTGAAGGCTGGTAGCAAGGCACGTAAGAAAAGAATGCCTAGACCTTTTGCTGCTTCAGGCTCTGGAGGCTCCGACCACAGCACTGATTTGATTTCAGGCCTGCTCTGTACAGATAGCTGACATTACTAAATGCTACTCCAGTATCAACTTGTTAAATTTGAACCCAGACTCAGCATATCAATATACTAGGCCAGACTAACTGGAGTCAAGGGAAATATTTTGGGAGTTGTTTATTTTTAAATGAGTCACAATACACCATGATAATTAACTGGACTATGCAATTAAATGATTGCCATAGAATCTGTTATATTAGTCACAAAGACTAATAGCAAATACAATGGTATTTATCTGTTTTATTCCAGTGAATTATTGAATTGCTGTAAAGTCAACAATGGTTTTTGCTTAGTTTGGTGGGGGAAGATTTTACATTTTTTGATAACATGTTTTATAGGATATTTATAAAAACCGGTATTACATAAAAACTGAAAAGGGCCATTTGAGGACTGAAATGTTACCTGTTGATGCTTAAAAGAATCCGAAACAACTATACCTTCATAAAACCTTCCATGTCCAGTTTCTTGATGTCAGAGATCTTTTAAATTTGTATGCAGACATGGCATAAATCTAAATATTTGTAAATGAAATGAAAAGTACAAGATAACTACAACAATTTTGGATTTAGACTATTTTTTCCTATTTTTTATCTTCAAAATTGTCTCTCTCATCTTCTAGTCCAAAGATGAAATCTTAAGGATTCAAGAGGCTTAAAAAACACTGCCACAATAAAAGAGTAAAAGTGCTTAACTACCACATGCTAGCAAGTGCTTTAAAAAGACAAGTTTCCTTAGATTTTGTGTCAATCCATTGTAAACACTGCTCCTGGGAACTAAAACAAACTATTGTTAGTCCAGTGTCCTGGAGATTTTCTGGAAATGTCAGCCAACATGTCTAACCCTGAACTTGGATACTATCTCAATTGAATTTATTAAAATTCCTTTTAATATAGAATTATTAAAATTCCATATTACAAGATAGAATATTTTTATATCAACTTCCATTAAACATAGAGGCTAACAGTGCAAGCTTATGAGAAATGTACACTTGCAAGTGCATGACTCAACATTTTTTTCCCCATAATATATTTTAAAAATAGTCTTACTAGTTTAGAAAGGGACTGTCCCAACTATAGATGTTTGGCATAAAGCCTTTTGCTTAAACAAGCAGGTTAGCTAAATGGTAGCAGTGTCAAATCATAGAGAATAAGATCATAAAATAATTTTAGTAACCATTAGTTGTTGCACTTTTACCAGCATTCATAATTAATATAATATTCAGATTATTTAAGTCTTTACAATGTTATTTAAACAAGTCTTAAAATCCACCTTTCATGTGGCTCATGCTTTACTAACAATACAAACTGCCTTAAGAGTTAGTAAGAGCAAACACTTCTGTTGTTTAGCTGGACATGAATTTCATCACAAAAAATATATATTTAATATAAGGCTTCTAGACCCAAGTACTACAATTTGAACAGTAATGTTGTTGGGAGAGGTATTAAGTTACAGTGTACTGCTCAGGCTGGACTAGTGGTTGGAAGGAGGAAAAAATAAGGGAGAGGAAACTCTGAAAATTCCTGTGGTTCAGGGTGTATACAGAAACAAATGGAATTTACAGTTTCTCTGCTCAAATCTTACTTATCTTTAATTCTATATTCAGCAAACCATTCTGCAGAATAAATCCTATATGAAATAAATCTAAAAGACAACAGTATCCACTAATTTTATATGCAAACTTCTGTAATTACTATTAATTTGCTGAGAAATTATGTGTTTTAAACTACAAAACTTAATCTGAAGTTTAAATAACGCCCATGTCTAGATAACTAGACAAGAAAATCCCTCTGAGTTCACATAAACAGGAAATTATTGTTTATAATGTATTAAATACAGGTAAACACTTTAAGATCTCTTCATCCATGCTACTGTATGAACCATATTCTAAGAAACAAATCTAAAATCCAATTGTTACAGATAATATAAAAATTAACACCCTAGCAGTGAAAATTTGACACCATTAGGAAATTCTGAAATCACTGCACTTAAGTCTCAACTGCAAACATTTTTTATTTTCCAGCTAAAGTTCAGCTGTAAAACAGTGTCACAGCTTTCTATAAACCAGAAGACTCACCTTATGGGGCCTCCACAGAGGAGTGCTAGACATTTCCCTCTTAGAGGTTCCATATCTTTTCTTAACACCAGCTGTTTTCCCTTCATTCCCAGGTTTGAACTTTATGTGCAACTGAGACGTCCTCGCACTGTGACACTTGTATTTAAGGCTGGATAAGCAGCAAGAAACTTTTTGACGTGACCCTTCCAGTGAAACACTCCTTTGCAAAACATGGTGAGTTTTGCTCATCTGTGCATTTGGCCTTTCTAGTTCATTTATACTAATCTGATATTCTGGATCTATTTTTGAGGGGAGGCATGCAGATGTGCTACGTTCCAGTTTTAAATGAGGGTATTTTGCAACGGAGTTCACATTTAACTCTGGACTGCAACAGCCATTAACCATTTCACTGCTCGAGGCAAATGGTCTTTGAGTGAGATGAACTGAAACGCATGAGAAGCCATCAGATACCTCCTCACAAGTTGTCTGCTCTGAACTACTCAAAATTTGACTTTTGTCCTGTAATGATGTGTTCAAATAAAGCGGTCGAACGTCCCTGACTTCGCCAGAAGAGCAAACTGCTTTAGACAGCCTAAGTCCATTGATTGCTGTTGAAAGGAATCCCTTGGAAATGGTTTGATCTTCTTTTTGTGCCAGCTCATTAGGAGAAATAATTAGTCTATGAGATGTTTGATAGGTGCCTCTATGCGGTAGCTGACCTGAGCTCACTGGAGAAGCTGGAGGAGTGCTGGAAGGACTCCTTGGGAAAATAACCAGTGATGAACAACGTCGCAATGGAATCTTAGTTTTCTTCCTCACTGACAAAGCATCTTGGTCAAAAGTAGTGTTACTTCCACACAGCGCTTCCTGAGATGAGGTGCTCCTGTAGGCATTACACTTGTTTGCAGTGCTCCTATAGGAAGAATCCCCATGTACAACACTGCTACAGAAAGTGCTGTCACTTGTCCAAAGGGCGCCACTGTCACTGATGACACTGTTGCTATAGGAACCTCCATCACTTGTGGTACTCGCACATGATCCGTAGTCACTGCCAGCACTGCTGAAGGACCCGCTGTCGCTGGCTGCAATGCTGCCGAGGCTGCCTCTGCACAGAGCAGCGCTGCTCAGGAGGCCCTCACCAGAGCGATGATCAACCACAATCCTAGCGCCGCAATTCCCTTCATTCCCAGCTCCAATGAATGAAGTGTCCTCACCAGCAGCTACGGCATCGCCAAACCGAGAACATCCACCGTGCTTTCTCGACTGCAGGGAAATGTGCAGCGAGCTGCTCTTTTTTATTTGCAGTGAGGAAATAGTTGAGTTTTTCTCTGGATTAATTACTTGCTGCGCTACAGGTGCATAAGCAACTCGTCTGGGAGTCAGTTTCACCTGTGTAACATTAGGAGCAGAATTCTGCGACTTTCTGAAGTACATACAATTATTATTATCCAAAACATCTTCAGAGGCTTCCGACAGTGGATCTGTGTTGCTTCTTTGGGTAGCAAAATGCAATCTTAACCGCCGTGCCATTTGTTCTCATTTCCACGCATGTTAGCAAATGAAAACCACAAAGATCCTTCAGCAGAAAGGCTACAGGCAGCTGCACAGAACCCAGAGCTAGTACATCCCAACAGCAAAAGCCCATAAAAGTTGCAGTCTTTGTCCTAATTTCTACAAAATCCTAGCATTTTAAAAAAAAGTACCTCTTGAAATGTCAGCCATTCCTTGAACTGCAGTTTCTGGACCGACGCTGATTGCTGGCAGTCAGAAAGCATTCATTTAAAACGCACTTACATTCCAACGACCTCAGCTGCGACGCACTGACAAACACTACCGACCTTGTTTCAATTATACCTTCTGTAATTTGCATAAATGAACACAATAACGAGCCTCCAGAAGTTCCACGTTCCAAAGAGCAACGCCTGCTGCGGCTGCACTAGCTGAGTCAATGTGTCCGTACTTTCCTCAGCAGCGTATGACTACTAATATTTTTACCCATAGGTTTAGAGTTACAGGAAGTTGGTAGGAATGAAGTCCCATATAATTGAGTATCAAGTCCAGGATTGAATTTCCAAATAGTAACCATGCTAGCAAACTGCTGAGGTCTGAACTATGCACAAACCAGTGAAATAAGCCTCCAGTTTCTTAAGAAAAAGTTTTTTCTGCACTATTTAAATAAAACTTGAAAAGAAGCTTGGCATTACCTCGCAATCCATATGCTGCTAAGCAATCACACTTTCTACAGGTTTGCACATAGTGGAACCCTCTCCTACCTATTAATTCATAATTTCCAATGAGGTGCAACCAAATTGGAGTAATAAAAAGTTATTCTGGTTAATAATTTGGCATTTATTTTCAGCCTACCATGTTAACCTTCTATTTCTATTCTGACCTTTTCAAACTACAGCTGTTAAAGGCAGAAAGAAACCAATTACTCCCACAAAGTGAACTACCTCATCCTGTTTGCTGGAAGGCCACAATAAGGAGACATTCATTAGACTTCAGTATGGTTTGCAGATATATGACCAGCTATACAAACTTTAGAACACTGAGCTAAGTATGTACAGAGATAAACAGCATTACCAAACACTATTACAGAAGAAAGCTAATCCGTGTAATTAAACACAAACTGTCTCATACATTCATAGCCAATTAGTAGTTTTTTCAGTATTTATTTTTTAAATAAAATTATCAGCATGTCACGAAGTTAATATACTGTCAACTCTTACACAAGTAATGGGATTGAGAATCCTACAAAACGTTTCACTGGCTCATATAATCTGAAAAGGTCCTTTGCTGGCACCTAGTGGGACTTGGGAAAAAAGACAATCTTGAATCTTGTTGAGTGGGATTTTTTTGTTGTGGGTTTTATTTTTAAAAACACACACATTTGGCTATGAATGTACTTTTGAATACATAAGCCGCATATAATGCAGTACTGAACCTACTGCACTAACATGAAATTACTTAGTGCTGCTGAAAAAGTACAAACAGAAGAGAACAGTGGGCCATTTATACTTTTATAGGTCATACTACTAGGAGTTTTTTCTGCTTCATATTTATTTAACCTTTCCTGTATTTAAAGCTAGAAGGCAGTAAAATTAACATTTATACCACCTTCCCAAAAAAAGAGCCAAGAATCGAAATCACAGAACCTTGTTTGCAAGCAACAAATTTGTTTTCTAATTATACTCCAGGGCTTACTTAACCTCCATTACCTGAATTCCATTATTAGAATGCAGTAATAAATGAATACTAGCTTATTCATGAAAAGCCAACAAATACAACACTTCATTTATTTTATTATGCTTAACCAACAGGACTTCTTCTAATGTTATATACTGGTGGGGGACTGGGATAGGGAGAGAAGAGGAAAAGAAAATACCATAAAAGATTCTTTTGGTCAATTTCAAGAAGTTACATCTGAACTTCAAGCAGCATATTTAAGCAAACAAACAAACAAAAAATGAACAAAGAAACAAAAACCAGCAAGAAGCCACTCTAAGATATGTGAGTGAAGAGTAAAAAACGCATTTCTTAAGGCTCCTTTTCTCGCCAACAAGAAATGTACAGGTACAGCCAGCCAACTACAGCTTCCTTAGGCAACACAAAATGGCTTTTAAAAGGCAAAATTTGATCTTGCTGAATTAGAGTTGACATGAAAATAAACTAAAAATAAGAATTTTTTTTAAAAAAACGATAGTTCCATTCAAATCTTAACATTGGCTTCTTTGGTATCAATAATGGATTTAGGTGCTTTGTCTGCAATATATATAATTGTGACAAGTTATTACAGGACAAAGAGATAGCAAAAAATCATCTAGTCCCTTCACTGATCTATCTTCTACGTGATCTCACTGTCCTTCTTGACAGATTTTTCTAACGTGTTTTTATAAACACCCATAATTAGAAACTTCAGAAACTGCTCAAGCCCTTTATTCTACAAAGGGTTTGTAACAAGTCAGAAGAACAAATTAGATTTAGTGCTCCCTTACCAAATCCAAGACAAGTGATCTTTGAAAAGTTTTAAAGCTATTACAGAAAGATTTTAAAACTCTGACTGTTGGTGATATAACCAATGCAGCAAGACTTTGAATTTAAGCCAAACACTGAAGAAAAGTTTCAAGGCTGGTTTTCATGAAAACAACATTTCTTAAAAACAAAAAGGAGAGATTTCAGGCTTCTATTTATCACCCAAAAGTTACAGGGAATAAAAGCATTTGGGATAAAATTTTGTAATGAGGAAATTATCCACAGGACAGTCTCAGAATATTTCAGTTTTATCAGCTTGCTCACATCTAGAGTTTAAACAGTCATCCAACAGGTAGGTGAAAGAACACGCCCACTAAAATCATGAAAAATGAAGCAACTTTTGATCACAGCTGCTTAGCAAGGCATCTATGATTTCTGAGATGTGAGGATGAATTAGGAGAAGTGGGGGAGCTTATCAATGCTAAATAACAATCACAGCTAAGGCCACAATCTGTCTTACTTAAAATAGCTCAAGACATCTGGGATTAAAATGTAGTGCCTCTGAGAGCAGGCAAAAGAGAAAGAGGGAGATGGCCTGTTCCATTCACCAAATGAGGAGATGGAAACAATCAAAAATACAGGGGGTTTTACTGTAGAGCTATACAGTGACTGATGGGGTCATGATGCTTTGATCTCTAAATATAATCATACATGGGAAACAAAGCACCATTTCCTACTTGATGCCAATAAAATGCTTAATTTGTTCTTCTCCCATAAGGAAACGGGTCAAACAACTTATCTACTCTAGATTAGAGAAAGAATGCAAAGGAGTTCTCTTGGTAGGAACCACAAAGAAAACACTGGCCTTCTCCCAGAAAAATCAGGAATCTGCCTTTCTAATCATGCCTCGTGGCTTCCAGGTGGTGGCAGTAATGTTCCAGTGAGGGGTCCAAGGGACAAAGCACTTGGACCTCATGAGTGGATGCACCACAGTCCATAACAAAGATGAGATGAAAATCTGAGCATCAAGAAAAACCATATTTAACTATCCGAGTAAGCAAAAAAATGCTGGTGATCCCCTTTAACACTGCTTTTAAAAAAATCAAAGAGATACTGTCTTTGACGTACTTGGGACAGATAATACCACCAGTTAAGAAGTAAATGGTTTGGGGACTGTATAATGCTTATGAGCAAGAAACAAGCCTCCTCTTTCTTAAATCTAATCATTCTAGACAGCTTGTACTTATGTTTACAGACATTTTCACTCTCCCCAACTTTAGCAGAGCAGCACCTCCATCAAAGATACAATGGATTACTGAACATATGCAGAAAGCTTTAGGGGGAAAAAATAATGTTTTTCATGGCCAACACACTAGTCAAGCACAAAGCACACAGAGACCCTTTGTAACAGCCATTCAGAACAAAACTGTTTGGAGGGCAGGAGCACTCAATCCCTCCTATGAGCTTCAAACTGCCACAGAAGGAAAAGGGATACATTCCAGTGAAAAGGAATGTCTGTCAAATGGTGCAAATGTCACGATTGTACTGCTACAAGCTTACTCATTTACAATAAAACACAGACAGAAGGATAGGCAAGTAGACACCTTCACACACAAAAGGGGAGCTTGGTCAGAGAAGGAATTTCAGTTTTGCTGAGATAAATGCACAAACTATTCCTGCCTCCCCAGCGACCTGCCATTCAGAAAGATACCCATCTACAAGATCACAATGCACTTCTGGAGCATCCCAAAGAAAATACACATGTGCTTTCTTTCATGGTACTCCTCACACACTGAAGAAGCTTCTCACACCATGCAGAGACAGCTACAATGCCAATACTGCTTTGTTTGTGGGGAAAATAAAGATCCAGTGCGGAGCTTTCAGCAACACCAAAGAATTTGGCCATGTCATGTGAACAGCACTATAAAAGAGCAATGCTTTCATGAGTTAAAGCACATTACAAGTTTAGAGCAATAATGTAACTGCTCCAGAGCTTCACAAAGTGTGGTAAAGTCAGGTAAGTAAATGAATCAGGTCTCCCTTTAGCTTTAGGTTTCACTACAGAGGTTAAAGTTGTTTGGTGTGGGTTTTTTATCCCATGTTGAATCCTAATTGAAGTCTTTAATACATTGCAATATTAACACAAAAAGACCTACCAAACGGTTTTCATCAAATACTTCAAAGAGAAGTCTGTGTTTCTGAGGATTAACCTAGGGAAAAGAAGTGCAGTAACAGTTAACATACGTACTGCATTCCAGCATTTGTCTTCAGCAAAATCTCCATGTTTAAGCAGGAGGAAAGAAACACCTAAGACATATTTTAAACAGCAAATTTACACCTTGTTGCCATTTTACTACACAACATATTTCTAGCAGAACCAGTAAGCCACGAGTGGTGCTATCCCAAACTGTTTTAAAAATCTGAGTTCATGTTTTCAAACACTCACAGAACGTAGAAAGCACCATTAAGACTGAAGATGTAACATTTTTCTTAGTGCGAGAGTTAACAACTGCATTTCTAAGGAAAGAGGTTTGTGAGCCTTTTGGAACATTAATTACAGACTTATTTCTTAACTAGGGAAGACGCTCTGAAGTAGGGAGAATGTGCTAAGATAAAGTCCAACCAGTAATAAGCCTGTAAACAAAATCACTTACTCTAAATAAGAGTTCTTCATTCCACTTTGGATTTATGGACTATGTAGGGAAGAAGAAAAAAAAAAAGAGGAAGAGAGCATTAGTTTTACCAACAATTCCATATTGCTGACTTTTTTTATATCCTACACCTGTTTTACTCCATGTAACAATCCACTTAGGAAGAAAGCATAAAAGCTTTAACTTGATATTGCAGGTAAAAGTCAGAGGAGTCTTGTACTGTTTAATACAGTGCAGAATGGAGCCAACTTATGCAAGGACTCAAATTTTGGCTATCCCATGGATGCACATAACACGCTTCAGACAATCAAAAAAAGTTAATTTATGGTATGTCTCTTCAGTAATAATCACTGCCTTCCTCTCAGTCCAATACCCACATCATTTACATGCAAACATGTTAGTCCTGAAATTATGAACTCTCAGCAAATGCCAAATCTCTCAGCAACATAACCTAGATGGACCAGGCACAGGTGGGCCAAACATATCATAATCTGCTCAACCAAAAACATCTTTCAATTGTGATTATTTTAAAAAATACTAGAGCTAATTTAGCTATGATGAGAGTTTAATGCAACAATTATCAACATGAAGGGAAAAATGCTTGAGTGATCTCATAACATTTAATGACAGACACTACCCAAGAACAACAATTTGGAAGAATACTTTCTCTCTCATGCATACAGTTTTTAATTTTTAATCTAAGTTAGGTTAGCAGTACTAAGACTGACCTTTTTCCTGCAGGTATTCTAGAAATAGAAGTACTATCATGATTCAGGTGAATGGCGCAATTTGATATGTAAATATAACAAATTGTGTTTGTGTTTTTAACACAAATATAAATGATATACAGCAAGAGAGACATTTTTAGATGCTTAAATGTCTCAGAAAATCAGAACAATTCAGCATTTCCATTAATTACGTAGCTTTGAATCAGTACTCACCTTATATTCCTTAGTTTTTTCTCTACCTTTCAATAAATTCATTGAAAATTCCACAACAGTGCCATGAACAGAGAAACAGAGTAGGTCATGGAACATTCCTTTCCCCATGTCCATTCACTCAAATGACATATTAATTCTCATATTTCCTGTAGTGTTAACCTTTCCTTTAGAGCCTGATTTAAAAAAACAATACCAAAACACAATACCTCAAAACTAAACCAACCCATCACACCCAAAAAGATAAGATGACTAACCTTTCTAATAGTTTTTGTCTGAACACTGGTAAGTACTCCATTCACTGGATCATACACTGTCACCTTCACATATGGGTCACTGGGGGAGAGAGAAAGAAAACAGATAAGTATGCTGCTCTATGCCGTTTTTGGTCAGCATTATTATCAGCTGAGTTTTGAAAGGCTTAAATTAACAGAAGCTATGAAAGTAGGACTTACAATTACTTTATGAACACCATATTAATTTGTAATTACAATTATTTCCTGAATAGTTTTAGAGATAAACACTGTTACTGATAACAACTATACCAGCTTTGCCATTTTATATCTTGTATATCACTACAATTTGATTCTCTGTCCTCTTTCACGGTTATTTCAGGAGAACAGATTTAATAAATCCCCTTGCATTTCAAGAAGACATGCATGAAAAAAACGGAGTAATGACTGAAAAAGCTTGAACTATTAAATATTTTGGTTTTAACACTTTAAAACACCCAGAATTTGAGGTAATTCCTTGAACATGCAGTATTTTTACTAAATGTTCTATCAGTTTCACAGAGCTTAAGTTTCACCTGAATTTTTCTGTAAATGAAGATGTCCTAATATGGTGCTTAAAATGTCCTACTGCCTTTTCCCTTCCGGTGGTACAAAAAAAACCCAACAGATTATAGGAGTATCTACTTTTTGTGGACAGAACTGAGGCTTTCAATTGCTCAAACAGACAAGTAACAAAAGGTGACAAAACTGTCTGCCATACAGCAAAACAGCATATGGTTTTCACATATTTACTTTATGATGAGAAGACCTGACCTGTTTTTGTTTGAAGTAAAAAAAATAAAAATCACACATGAACAAAAAAATTGAAGAGACTGTCTGGCTTTGGGGAAAATATGAATATCAGAAGATATTTTTTTCCAACGCTAAGCTGATGTCACACGTGGTAATTCTGTTCAGTGTTAAAATAACAAAATTCTTGCACGCAGGCCAAAGCAGCTGACAGCAGAACTGCTACTAAAGCCATCAGAACTTTTCAAGACCCTCTGTACAAGGGCCAGAAGCAAAAGTGGCTTTAGTACAAACCATTCTGTCACTTGCCAACACTGCAAGGTCCTACAAAGCATTTCAGTTATGAGTTCAGAAGCCTGATCTTTCCTTTGCTAATGTTAAGCCACTTTGTTTCTTTTGTTATACAGATTAACTTTTTAATGCGTACATATCCAGAACCTGCACTCAGTCATGAGTCTGCCAGATCTATAGAACTGGTGGGTGCTGTTCCTCTGCATATAAATTGAGCTGAAATAGTCCTGTTGCTATCAGTGTTTAGTGTCGTGCTCATTCCAAGTCTTTAAAGCACAGATGAGACAATTTTGACTATAACTAAACTCCTGTTATTTTAGCTACATACATGGATCTATCCTCCATGGCAAAACTATTTTACCTTGCAGAAAAAGAAACATTCCCACACTTTGTTTTGCCGAAGCATATGATCTGTCCAAGTGACTCCTGGACAAGAAAACAAGTGCCTTCATGTTTATATAATCTCCCATAATTTTATAAAGTTACCAATTAAAACAGTTCTGATTTTTTTTTATTTTTTTGCAAGAGGCACAGCAGGACTTACTAAGGACTAATAAGCTGTAGAAAGAAAATAAAGAAGCAGCTGTCCCTTAATACATTAACAAGATAGTCTTACCTGGCTCCTAAGATATCCTTCTTGGCCAGGCCAATGCCAGCAATAACCTTCACTCTGACAATTCGCGTGTTCTCCTTAAACACAAAGTAACATATTCAAGTTGCATTCAGATTCATTTTTAATTTATTAAGCCAAAATCGATTACTGGCACAGTTTCAAATTTACACTGAAAACCAGACTAAGTAATGCAGTTACTTTGTCTGACAGAAACAGCTCTATCAGTGGCAAATTTATTTTATTTTTACCCCTTTTAAAATCTGATCATCATCAAATCCACGTGGGAGAGACAGAATTAAAAAAAAATGTCAATACAGTAGGGCTTTGGGGTTTTAAAATAATTTAAGTTTCTTGGCACTCTACAGGAGTGAGCCTTTGTTTTGAGTCCAAATCCCACAGGACAGGACTGCTAACCTAAGCAGACAGCTGTTCCTGCCAGCCTCCTCTCCCAAACTCCCAGTTGCTGCCGCAGTGGCAGCCATCCCTTTCCCCAGGGAGCCCTGCAATACCCTTGGACTGGAGGCAGCGTTCACCCTCTGCAGAGCACACCCGGGGCAATGGTAAGGACAAGCTGCTGCTGCTGCCAAAGCCACAGAGCCCAGCAACCCGCACGGCTCCCAAATGCGACAGGGAGGCGACCATCTGGGAACAGTTCCCATGTTTCTCCGCTGGCAATCCTTCGCTGTCCTTTCTACAGAGTAAGCGAGGACCTTTGGGAGAACACACTCTGAGCAGCACGACAACTTTTGGTGCGCGACCTGGGAGGATGCAAGGAACAGATTGCCATTTACACCCCACCAGCCAGTCAAGCCAGTTGCACTGGGCACTCAGGAAAATGCACAGGAACCATGCAAGTTTCCACCTAATGGTATCCTGGCATCCATCTGAGGGTGGGAAATAGACTCTGACAATATTTATTTCCTTGTCAGAATGAAAACGGTATCTAATTTATCAGAATAGATTAATAAAGCAGTAAAGAACTCTGGGGGGAAAAAAGGCAAGAATAAAGAGTTTTTGCATCTATTTTTATTTAACAGCACAGAGAGGTCACACTCAAAATATCAGGATCCCTGATAAGATCTGTCAGCAGGGTATGAGATTTTTAAGGAACCAAAAAGTATTTCAATTACTCATTATAGAAATTAGCCTCACAGGAGTACCATAAGTGATTGCACTCCTGTTAATTAATACAGCTGTACCATCTTCCATGGCTCATCTGATAAGGCTGAATTCAGGGGGGGTGGGAAATCCCAACAGCTGTGCCCATGTCAGAGGAAGAAGACAAATAAGCACTGTTTCTCTGGAGAGCAAAAGGCTTTCCAGATGAAGGGCTGTTTGTGGGCGATGGGGAGCCAGAGACACTTGTGAGGGAAGCGGATCCAGTCCAGGTGGTTAAGGAGTTAATCAGACACCAAGAGCAATGGGTGAAGCAGCAGATGTTGCCCCTGGGGCCTTCCTGAATTCCACATACTACTGTGAGTGCTCTCTAAAGGAGACTCTGAGGAAGCACTAAGGATGCTTCATCACTGGTCTCATATATTACCACAGTGCTGGACTCCCTAACGAATCCCAACTTGAGTGGTTCTTAAATTAATGGAGAGAACTGCATGCTAATCCTGAAGCAGAAACTACTGGCTAACAACACAAAGCTGAACACAGACTACTAAAAAATAAAATAATAGAAAAGTAAGCAAGTTTCTCCCACCCTCTATAGTTGGAGGTGATTGCCTAGGAACTGAGATGAACATCTACAATGTCCACTTACTGACAAAACATCAAATAGCTGCTCTTGTATCTGCATTTAATTGCTTAGACCACAAGATTTGCTCTGTTATGCAAGCAGGAGAAAAGCAAAGGCAATTAGATGCTTTTGGGCACAGGCATCCCAGAGTCAGGTCTAATAAGGCACCAATGTAGTCCACGCAGGGGACGTTCCAGATATAGGATCCACTCTCCTGAGATTTTAAAGTTGGCTTGATCATGTGGTTTGTTTACTTGTATCATAATAGAGATACGAAAGCTATTTTACAGAAAGACAAATTGCTTTGTACATAGCCTCAGGAAGCTAGAAGCCAAAAACTCAATGCTGGCATGCTGAGGGTTGATTTAAACATGCTTTACTGAAAGAAAGGTTGTTATTTATTTGGGGTCAGTGCCAAACTGGGACAGCTACAGGATTTTAGTTAGCCCAGCAGAACAAGTAAGCAAGCCAACATCCACATATGAACTGCCACGTAGAAATACCCTTCTAAATTAACAAAAACAGTGTAAAAACAATCCCAAATTGTTCACAACAACCTTTTCTACAGATCCCCTTTTTCAACTAACCACTCTCACCACCAAAAGCCACCTCACACCTTTTTGTATTTTTTAAACTCATAGGTGATACTGAAGGGTCCAGTTCTTCCTTTTCCAAGCTATGGGAGAGACTAGAAACTTCAGGAAAAAAACCCATGCTAACGTGCAAGGGCAATACTTAATCACAAGAGATGAAGTTCCTCATTCTCTGGTCACACCAGTGCCCAAGGCACACCAGGAGAAACTCTGACAGCTAGATCCAAAAGCAGTCACCGGAAGGGCCCATTATCCTGCGACCCTGCACATCCTGGAGAGGCAGAGTCCTGCCGACAGGATACCAGGCTGTGCTGTGACCATACGACCTTTCCTCCCACTCACTGATGACAGGCAGAACTGCTGAGGAACTGCTGCCACAGCTCAACAAAGCTGCCCCAAACACACTGACCCCAGAAAGCAATGAACAACCAAAGAACTCCAGGACTGTTTGAAGCTCATTTCATGCAGACACAAGTCAGGTGGTGCAAGCTCCACATGGAGATAAAGCATCAGATACTTGATTGTGGCACCCACAGGGAATAGATTCAAAATTAAAATGTCATTGTTTCAAAGGCAATTTTGATCCTTTTCCTTTTCAGTCACCCTGCTCAGGAGATCCTTATTTCCTCCCTTTGCAGTCATACATACAAGAAACTGCGGATCAGTAACTCCTGTAGATCCACAGGCAGCTGCAACATAAGTGTTTTTGCAGGCCAAAAACTCCATAGGACACAGTCTGTACCTCTTTTACTCTTCCATATTGACTGCAGACACCCTCAAGTTCTCCTTGCTCCTCTCTTACACCACTGCTGAGCCCTCGGTGGTTCTGGTGGCACAGGAGGGGACAGGAACATAGCCAGTAACCAGGAACACACCAGCCACATAGGAAACTGCTGTCTCAGCCCAATTTATCTCCCAAAGAGTCTCTTCCTGGATATAAATGTCTACCCACGCTTCTGCAGTCCTGACATTCACTTGAAGGGGTCAATTTCAATTTATTCCACCCATAGAGCTGAAGGGCCAGAGCATTGCCTGGTGCTCTGCACAGCCGGGGAGCGTCCCAGGGTTAGTGCCCCAGCGCCCAGCTGCTCTGTGACAGACACAGCCCACCACAGGCAGCAGCTCCGGGCACCGAGCTGTACAGGGGCTGTTTGTATAGATGGAACAAGGACGTTCAGCCTCTTCTGACAACTTCTGCCTGCCAGCCACTCCGGAGGCTGGAGGCAAAAACAAACAAACAAAAGAGCACAATGATGTTACAACTGAGCGGTTAAGCTGTTCCCTCTGAGAATACAAGTAACCCAATCTAAATTAGGTTAAAAGAGTGTGCAAAAGAAATATTTGTTAAAACTACTGAATCTGCCAAGGAATGGCTGCACACAGTGTTTCTATCAGTTAGACTGCTCCCAACAAATTCAAGCGTAAATTGTTTTTAGGGGTTATATAATGTTTTGAAGCTAAGGGGTGGGGGAACAAGGCTATGACGTATTACAGAGACTGGACTATCCAAACTTCTTGGTCCGATCAAGTTAGACAAAACATCCTTTACAGAGCTGAATCAGCAAGATAGTTATCTTACTATCAACTTCCAGGTTTTATAATGATTCTATTGTTAATCATATTATTCTATTCTAAAAGTACATGTTCAAGATGAACCCGTCAAAACAGCTGGGACTGCTAAAACATGCCATTTTCACAATCTCTAATGATTTATTTACTAATAGATACTGTGTAACAAGATGATGAAATGGGTTTCTGAGCCAGCATACAGACGATCAATAACTTAAGGATTTAAAGGCAATGCTTGCCAGTTTGTGATTGTTTGAACTGACCATTAAAGAGAAATCGTTTCTACGTATGCTTTTTAAAACAGTTTAAAGTGTGTTCTCAGAAGAGCAAAGCAAGTGTCAAACTAATAAAGTGGCACTTCCAGAAGAAGATAGTGTTTCACTTGACAAAAGTCACTATGAATCTATCTACACTCAATGAATAAATAACATAAAGATGAGAAGTTCTGGACCTGTTCATTTTGGGCAAGAAAACAGCACTTGGAAAGAAATTTTAAACTTTAAAGGAGTTGAAAACTCGCTCACAACTTTGAGAATCTAATGATCTTGCCTGGGCTGTTTGCAGTCAATAATTACAAAGGACAAGTATTAACACTACCCATTCTCACCCCCATCCTTTCCAAATTCACATGGCAGGAAAATACACTAACAACAACTGGGAGAATAACTCCTGCTTTAGTGGCAGAAGTCCAAGACAGAACAGAAGACTGAAGCAAAGGCATCAGCAGGAAGAAAGGGTGAGAAAGAAGGCACAAATTAAGAAATGGTGACATGTTGATGACCATAGTACAAAACACTGAACAAACCAGAGATGGACAATAAAGTGTGATCCTCATCTGCACCCCCGAAGACAGGTTCCAGTCTGAGAGGGTGCACAGGCATGTACAGACACACGTATGTACACGCAGTCAGAATGTTGCCAGTTCCATGACAACATGGAACTGGTGTAAATGATAAAATATTTCCTACACAAACTAAGTGTGGTAAGATTCACAATAAGATTACAACAGAGAGTTGTGATTTGTCACCTTACAAGTTTAAGCTGCTGCCTATACTCGAGTCAGGGAAGGGAGAGAAAAAGCCCAAAGTTTTTCATGCTGTGCATTGCAATGCTACAATTTTACATCAGCAGGAGGTTTTTACCTTTGCCAGCAATTCATGTCTGCAACATCCAATTCAACTATGAACATACTGCACTTCCAACTCTTCTCCTTCACTTGAAGCATTAATGCAAAACATAAAATATAGTATGATCTAGTTTGGTGGCTACAAAGGGTCTCTCTGATGTTACTGTAGACACTTCAAGTCCAAATACCTTTACAGGAGTTTCCAGCGAGTTGCAATCCATTTCTGAGGGTGAACAATCATTCCTGACACATCTCAAACAGTGAGCAGCAGGTGACTGATTAGAGTCAGAAGAAAAACTACCATACAGAAGAAGCAGCATAATATGTGTAAGACACATATAAAAGCCAGATAAATTAAAATAATGGTATAGCAATAGAAGCAAAAGCTTTTTATTTAGCAGAAGGGTTATCCAGAGTACAGATTTGATAAGTATTGAAAAAAATTAATTTTACTGGCTTTCTTATTTTAATATTTGGCTCTAGTTTTGACTTCACTTTTTCAATATCCTGTGAAATGATTCACACAGGATGTAAGGAAACACCAAGACTAGGATGGTCAATCTAATGTAAAACATAAAATGGTAGTATTTGCTGGATTACTAGATAGCTTTTTCTGAGGAAGCCAATATAAAAAAGACTGAGTAGTCTAACAGAGAACACTCAGTTGTAAACAATTCCTTTAGGCAATAACATCCTGTTATTCTTCTGTTCCAGTTAGATAGGTCAAGAATCAACTACCACTAAAGTCAGGAAAAAAGCCTCAAAGCTTATTACAATGATAAAACAGTACAGCAGCATCATCTTGAAAGATACTGGCAATATCAGGAACTGTATATTAAGGCTTTCTTAAGCTTCATATCATGTCTGCATATAGTTCTCATTTGAAAGAAAGCATTTCTCACAAAATGGGGAGACTTGGCTGGAGAAAAGTAGTTCCTGCAATAATCAGACCTTGCAAGTGAGGCAGACATATACATTAGGGTACAGATAAATGACAATAAATCTTTTTCAGTAAATCATCAGTTCAGCTCAACACAAGAGGGAAAATAGGAAGGAGACTTTGCTGTCTTGACCACTGCTTCCCAACCCAGCGAGCACTCTCCCCTGTACAGTTTTGTGTTCATAAATAAGAAAGGCTCCTCCTTCAAGGAATGCTGGCTATTACTACAGATTGTATTTAACACCTGCATTTAATTGCAAATGAAGGAAAATATTCAAGACAAAAGTCCACTCATGGAGTTACCCATTTGTCAACCGAATTAAAACAGAACAACAACACCACAAAAACCAGCACAACAAACAAACCCCAACCAACCACCAAGCAATTTTTCAACATGTGCAACCCAATATGCATAACACTCCCAGGAAGTGTTTGTTAGTGTGAAGGAAAGGGTTTAAAAAAACCAACACAAAACAAACCCAGGTACATAAAACAGCTTCTGGAAACCACTTGATCTATACAAATTACACTGCTGTTCAAAAAAAAAAAAACCCAACCAAACACCAACCAAACCCAAAGCAAAACCAGAAAACCTCTCAAGACTGCAAGCCAGCAAGCATCACTATTTCTGCAAGTGTCTTAACTAATCCAGACACACTGGATTCCAGAACATGCCTTGCAATGGTAACGTCCTTCACAGCCTAGAAACAATGGAGAGCATTTCTGAAGCACAGAGTTGTGCATGTCTCTGGTTTTCTGTTTGAGTGCCCGTACCAGAGCAGAGTCACATGGAGCAGACATCTCGCTGGGGAGACCGTGACCTTGGAACAGCAACAGAAGCACTGGGCTGCCTCACGGTCAGGCACAAACAAACCAAACAAAATTACTGCGTTTGTCAGAAGCACACCAGAGGAAGACTAGTCCATGCCAGTCTCTGAAGTAACGTCTGAAGGATTTCTGGTCATTACCATCACCTCCAAAAGACAGCAAGGTGAGAAGGTTGTGGAGTAAAGTGTTCAGAAGTAGAGAAGACAAACCATGTATCCCAGACATTCAGTTCACCAGCTAAAAGCTAAATAACCATAAACAACCTACTCCACTAGTAGATCCTACAAAAACATATCTACAGCTTTCCAGAATGAAATGCCACATGCTTGTGAGAAATTTTATGCGACCTGCAAGAAACAAGAATACTTGTTCTACACAGGACAGCTCTCAAGTGACTGAGAAAGTTGAAGTGGAAAATGCATTCAAGGGGGAAGTGTGTTTCTGCCTGTGAGAAATTTCCATTTCTAGTTTGATCCTGAAACCGATTAAATGTAATAGAAACAACAGGTCTGAAAAGCTATCTAACTCAGAATGTTATTTAGGCAACATTAAAACAGCCAATCAAAATAAGAAGTCCTTAATTCAAGCTGGGAGTGTAAGAACTCTGACGTAAAGAAATATTTCAATTAAACTGGTTATGAAATACATGTATATAGATCAGCAATGTCATTCTATTGAATGCCATTCCAAAGCCCTACAGTGCAAGCAGGTATTCTAATAGAAAACAGAAATAAATACAGGACAACTATTTAGCAATTGTATTTTTAACATGGCAAGCCACTGAAAAAACATAATTACTTCTGTAACCAAAGAAATAACAGTATATTAGCAGATATAACAATTCTTCTTTCAGTCTTTGAAAGATCATTCCACAATTACTGTTCAAAAAATGCTGTATTTAGTATTGCAGTCAATCATCATAAGAACATAGCAAGTGGAAGTGAACACCTTGTCAGAAAACGCTTGATCAAAGTGTTTAATCTACATAAATCCATGTCTTAACAACCTGGAAGTTTTGTATAACAAAGCCCTTCAACTAAAACCCTGTAGGTACAGACACTCCACCTCAGCAAGGAGCACTGTGAGAGAAATCTGACCTGGACATGGGAAATACACTTCATGACATTTCTTTCCTCTTTAAAAGAAGTTAATAAGAGGATAAAAAGTAACTTGGTTTTCATATTTTTGCATTATTAGATATCTTTATTTTTCTACTGCTAAGACCCTGCTCTGAATACAGAGCTATTAGTTTTCCCCCACTGATCTTACTAGTGTTCATGATTTCAATACTCAACTAAGTCACAAAAAGTCCTATGGAAGACAGAAGGATACTTTTACAGAAGAAGAATTGAACCAGAGAAATTAAGGACAACTGCATCTGCTAGGTTCAGGCATTGCAACTCAGATACCTACATAAAGCATATACAATAATCCACTGTATGCAGAATAACCTCAATTACAGGTTCCTTTTTATACCACCTTGTTTCTCTTTGTGTCAGAATCATCATTTTAACAATCCTTTATTAAGTCCAAGTGATTAATACAACATTAACCAAGAAATCAGTCATAAATGACTAACTTGGGCAGTGAGGGGGGAATCCACACTCTGATACTGCATTCAACTGCCTCAACAAGTACACCACCTCCTCCACACCAGCCTTTCTTATTTTATTAACCATTCATTAATAATTATTACATTTACCATATGATCATACCCAAAAGCTGCAACAAGTGAAGCAGTTTTTCAGACGACATTGCTTTCTTTTACCAGACAATTTTAATTCATATCCTGAGTAAATCCATCGTGGATAACAGGCCCCTGGGGAAGGAGCAGTGTGCAGACATAAACTATAACAAGCCTGCAAAACACGGACAGGGGTGACAGAGAACTCCTTGATGATACTTTCAGTATGACTTGGGTTTCTGACTGTGCATACACAACATCACAACAAAAACAATCTTCCAGACTTAAACTCTGGGAAGATAGATGATGACCATCCGGGGAGGGAGAACTCCATTTTCTCTTCCAGTATCCCAGGCAAAAGCAGCTGGCAGAGCAGTTCTCCTATATATAACCCAAGATCATTTGTTTTGTCATTAGTGCATGCAGAATCTCACATGAAAACTATGACAAAAACGAAGCAAGTTCTTTACATGTGAATCAGTAAGTACCCACTGGATATTAAACGACTCTGATCATAAACTGCATTTTTCACATTTGTAACACAAAAAAGTATGGCTAAGCTTTTGAATTACAGAAAAAGTTGGATCTGATAGATATGTTACATGCTCCAACTTCCTCCCCCTTCCCCCAGCTGTTCCAAAGGAACATATTTATGTTCAAAAGGATAGAGGGAAGATCAGAATTGTTCAATTTTAAGCAGATTTCAAAATATTTTCCCCACAGCAAGGGAGGCTAAGAAATGGCTAAACTGAATAAAGCTTAATAAAGTTAAAACAGAGAGCCTAAGGCATGGAATGTCTTAGTTCAACTACATAGCCTCAAAAAGTTACTAGCAACTGAAAACAGGATCTTGCCTTAGGAAGTGTTATGCAACCCATGCAGCATGCACTGCTAATTTTCTATTAGAAACCCTATGCAATTCAAATATAAGGATGAAGAAAAAAAAAACCTTTAAGAGTTAAGTTACTTCTCCAGAAGTAAAGCACAACTTGAGAAAGAGACCCATGCTAACAGACAAGGAATAACACGTCAGAGCTCTAACAAACGGAATTCCTGTTAGGGACACAAGTGGGCACTGACATAGAGATCATCACCGCCGGAACACAAAAAGGAGCTGCTAAAGACAATCTTGGTAAAATACCCTGTTGGCTCAGAGACAGTATTACTGATATTTCACACACATCACCAAACAGATTTCAGAGATACAGCTTTTAGCCTTCCTGCACTTGCAATTAAAATAAAAAGTGGCTTTCTCTCTTCTTGATAAAGTTAGCCATTCCATAATACCCTGTCCTATGCACAAGTCACGGTTGCGATGCAAAATCCATCCCACCTGCCTACAACTTACACAGCAACAGGGACATCAGTCTCAGCCACCTCATGAAGATCCACGTGCTCAGGACCTACGACCTCGGGACAGAGGCCGCCGCGGGAGCCAATTCCAGTCACACAGGCGTTTATTGCCAAAAACACCGGAGCGCAGGCAGGACTGCCCCCGCCCGCTCACGGCGATGCCGGGATGAGCCCATCGCTCTGATGAGGGCACCGCTCTGATGAGGGCACCGCTCCGGTGACAGCGCCCAGGACAAAGACCCGACCCCTCGGCGCCGCGGAGGGCGTGGGGGGGGGCCAGCAATGCCGCTTTTCGTCCCGCCGCGACGAGTGGGGAGCGGGTCCGCGGGGGAGGCTCCGCAGCGTCCAGCGGGAGCCGACGGCAATGCCGGGGACAGGCGGCACGGCCCCGGGGAGCAGGGCGGTCCCCATCGCGGCACCCGCCCCGCCGGGACCCCCCTCACCGCCTCGCCCCGCGCAGCAGCGGGCCCGCAGGAA